>JAMPIV010017176.1:307500-359371 GCA_024509875.1 Oreohelix idahoensis | reverse complement strand
TGTCGAGAATCTGAGAAATTATTTAGATGAACCTGCCATAAGGAAGAAATAAAATGTTTCCTAAAATTAAAAACAGTGAATTATTCTAACCAAATCGTGTAAAATGTGATCAAAAATTCAGCAGCATATGACTCGGGTAGTCAACAAAAAATTATGCATTGCATATCGATTTGAAGGCGCCAAATTTATAACTACGAGAAAAAAAAAACTATGTAAACGAATATAAACCAGATATAGTTGGATCTCAACGCAACTAGTGACTGTCTATTATATGTTGTACAGTATTTACACGTGCACAGTACTCGTTTTACAGCACTATAGATGCGAAAAAGGCGAGTGATAATACTGTCTCCATACCCACTCTATGCTATGAGAGCGAAACACGGACATAAAACAAAAATAAATAAGAAAGATTGAAACACCGCCCGTGAAGAGTAATGATAAACATCACTAAGAGGGTTTCGATGAGAAAGAAGACGAGAAATGAACGTATTATTAAAAAGTCACGTGGTGCCTGTATAGTCTCCGGGGGAGTCTCTGGGTAAACAAGGAAAGAATATTATTACTCCTTACTGAGGCATGTCGTAAGGGGTAAGTAATATGTGGTGTCTCTGGTTGGCACAATTATGTAACGCGGAATGGCTACAGAAATCACAAATCCAAGGGTGTCGTAAATTTATTTTGAGAGAAAAGAGTCGTAGAAATAGTGGTCCGGTTTAGAGTGGAAAATGATGATGGAAAGCTCAGTGATAGAAAATGTAGAGATTTAATAGTTGCTTCACAGCGTGCTGGAGGAGAGTAAAGACAGACTTATTTACGACAAATCGTGTCTCTCAATCTTCTCTTTCACTCTCCTGGTCAAACAATTATTTGCCAGTTTTCCAGACACTCATCTGCGCTCACCGATTTGGTGTTTTTCACACACACAGACGATGTAGATACAAACTATATTAAACGAATAAGGGGAAAAGTTGGGCTTTGGGTATATCCAACACACAGAACTAAATGATTTTATGTGATTTTATTCACTTTAAACATCAATCACTAAAAATATCAGATATTACATAAATTATCATAAGTACACAAATGCAAATAACAAGTTTGGAAGGGGTGAAGAAGATTGGTATCGACTAAGCCCTTCCCGCTTATTAGACAAAGATAAACCCAGTCCAGAGATAGATAATATCAGGAACACGGGTACGTTAACCTAACAGTGAAGTTAATTACTCTGAAAAAAAGGTGTTACCAAATTAGGTATAGGTGATAGAAAAAAACCTGTTCTTCCCAGCTGTTCTTCACTTTACTAAGCAAATGGAAAGGAGGTGGTTTTAAACAGAGTTAACAAATTATCAACTATCCCACTTAAAGGAACAATGTAGGGCATACAGAAAAGATATATATTACCAGGTAAGCAAGTTAACAAAATGGTCACACAAAAGAATTAATTTCCTGTCATTCATACACGCGCTAGCAAAGGCCTTCACTCATCTTGCTCTCACTTACCGATTGTGAAAAAATCTTGCACTCCATAGAATAACACAACAGCAGTTACACCTCAAACTAAATGTATGAGTGTTTGTTCAAGTTCTAGCCCCAGATTAGCGGGTAGGCGGTCAGCACATAAAAGGATCCCGTAATCGCTGGAAAATGAATCTGTAGTTGTGTCTCTTTTCTTAATAACAGTTTCTATGGGAGGGCACGGTCTCTGATACCGGGGTGAGGATGGTGTGGTCTATTTGACTATGCCGCTGATAATAAAATTCTTACGCGTGCTGGTACACTTTATCCGTGAGGTATGGTTTAAGTCCAGTGAGAAAACTAGTCACATCACTGTTCAGGAAATTATGAATTATCTCTCTGTGTCAGTAAACTAACAAAGCTCGGGCCAGTGTTCTTCTTCCCGTTACGACTTAAGTTGTTTGATGGTGCGTTAAATTTGTCTTTGGGTGTGCTTTCTTTGCTATAAGTTAGATAGCGGAATTCCAAACATAGAATCGCCTCAAAGATTAAAAATTTACACAGTCTCAACAAGTTCTGCGTCAGGGGAACTCTACACACTGTTTATGCTTTGCCTTGCTTAGATTGATTTCTTTATTGCTTTCTTAATGCTGGGATCGCACAGGTTACGATCACTCTGTATGAAAGAAAAAAAAGACATGTAATATACCGAAAACAAATAACCTTCTAAAGCGCGATGAATTTCCCGTTAAGCCTATAATACACTCGAGTATTTAATTATGTATTTAATAAACACTGCGCGAATTCTAGTGGTTAAAAACCCACATCTATAAAACTAGGACTTAACTGAATTTATTAATTATAAATTCCTTCGCGACTTTAAAAGTTAATTTAAGCATCTATTATCTTTTGAAATAATATAATAGATAGATCATTATATTTACCACTGGAACTATTGAGATGGTTTAATTTAATAGATTTAAATTAACACAAAATCCATTGAAATAGAATGACTGAACTAGACCACTGATCACTTTACACAATATATATTACCGCTCTGCACAGAATAGAAAACACTGCAAATATATATATAAAATCCAGGGGAAAATCTATAACAAGATTTCAATAAAGCTAGTGCTTCTGTAAAGGTCTGGCCAGCGAGTGATAACGTGTCTAGTTCTTCATGGTCTATTTAGCTAAAATGGAATGTAAGTTGAGTGGGACATGATAAACTTGACAGCTTATTTGATCTCACGAACTTTTGGGGATCTGACCGCCAAATCAAGAGAAGAAACCGCACCCTGGTCTTCGTATCTCCGTTCGCTGCTACCCGTTCGCTTTCCCCGTTCGCTCGGTTCCTCGATTGACACCGAGACGCGAAAATAGCGGCAAGCAACTGCGTCTCGTATCAGGGACCACTACTGTCTTTGATAACGCCGATAGTCTCCCCTAAAAACCCTCGGTCTGTCTCTTTGATCTCGTGCCGCCTACTAAATGAGTCCCGGTGGAATGCGTTCTGGCAAACGAAAAGTTACAACAAATGTTCAGGGGTTCTAATGTTATGAAAAGCTAAAAGTCCCTTTAAATCATCCATCATATCAGGGAGAATTCACTTGTCAAACTAGACGTACGTCACAATCGTCCCCACTTTTAGACATGAAACTATTTTTCATGTTTCATTTTTTTTGACAATGGAGGTGACCTGATTGGTGATTTTAGGATGAGTGGTATCTTCAGTTTGCTCTTCTTCCTCTGTAGACCAGTTTCTACTCAGGAAATCAGCTCCGACATTCTGTCTTCCCGGAATATATTCCACTTTGAAAGAATAAACGCTTAAAAGAAGCGCCCAACGCATGATCCTTGCGTTAAATTCTTTATTGGCACCAAGAAATGCTAACGGAGCGTGGTCTGTTTGCACCGTGAAAGATGTACCATAAAGAAACTCATGATGGCGTCTGATACCGTCAATCAGAGCAAGACATTCCCTTTCAACTACGCTGTAGTTCCGTTCCGCTTTATTTAATTTCCGACTGCCATAGGCAACTGAAAATAGCATGTTCAGGTCGTTGTCATCGGCTTGAAGCAGTGTTGACCCGATGCCCTGACCTGACGCGTCGACTCTCAGTACAAAAGGTTTCTTGAGGTCAGGCAACCTCAAGATGGGGTATGCAGACAACTGTCCTTTCAAAGTGCTATACGCGTGTTCGCACTTTTGATCCCATATGACCTTATCAGGACAACCTTTCTTTGTGAGGTCAGTCAGAGGTGCCGTCAGTCCGTTGAAGTTCTGGATGTACTTCTGATAGTATGCACATAGCGATATGAAGGAACGTACGTCTTTCTTCGTTCGGGGTCTTTTTGCTGCCATTATTTTCTCCACGTTCTTCTTAATAGGCCAACTGCATCCGTGAGAAATAGTGTGCCCCAGGAAGTCTAACTGTTCAAACCCGATGAGACATTTGCTAGGTCTGGCTGTGAGACCCGTTTCCTGTAGTCTCCTGAGGAGCATAGCAACCGTAGCAATATGTTCTTCATAGGTTTCCGATGCAATTAAGATGTCATCCATGAAATTATGGATATGGGGACTTTGCAAAGGTTGTAGAAGCTTCCTCATCATCCTGGTGAACACTCCTGGTGCATTATGCAAACCGAACGGCATCACGTTAAATGTGTAATGTCCTTCACTAGTGCTGAAAGCTAACAAAGGTTTAATTTCCTCCTTGACTGGTATTTGATAATAACCTTTGCTGAGGTCAATCTTGGAGAAGATCTTTGCTTTGCTGAGCTTGGTGAACAACTCAGAAACAGTTTGGAGAGGTTCGGGCTGGAATTCCGTTACAGCGTTTAGCAACCTGTAATCAATGCACAGCCGAACTTCCTTATTGGGCTTCTGCAACAGCACTACACTCGAGCTTAAGGAGGTGTAGACTCACTGATAATTCCTGCCTGACGCAGCTTGTCTATTTCTCCGTGAAGTGCATCAGCTTTAGCGTACGGGATGGGGTAAACTCTGGTTTGAACAGGGGTCTCGTTTGTTAATTTCATATCAAATTCAATGAGATTTGTTCGACCAGGTACATCCGTTAAGACTGCACTGTACTGTTTTAGTAGAGCCCTGGTTTCTGTTTGTTGTTCTGGTGAGAGATTGTCGCCGAACTTGACATCTTTAAAGGATTCTGTGGGTTGCAATGGATACGCCATGCAACCATCATCATCTTCCTCGTCTTCCGTTGCTATGGCGACAGCCAGGAGATACTCGGAGGATGGCACCGGTCTTTCCAAATATTTCTTTAGCAGATTTATGTGGAAGACCTTCTCCTTTCCTTTGATGGAGATCTTGTAGTTGGTACGTGAGATCTTTTTAAGGACGGTAAACGGTCCTTGCCATCCGATGCGAAGTTTATTGCTTCCGGTTGGAAGTAGCAATAGGACTTTCTCCCCTGGTTGTAGTTCTCTCTCTTTTGCAGCTTTGTTGTATCTTTTAGTAATTTTAGCGCGGGCTTTCTTAAGGTTGGTAGTAGCTAGATCCCATCCTAGCTTTAGCCTTTCCTTAAGCTCAGATACATACTTGCTTGCAGAGACGACTGTCTCGTCAGCCTTCTGGTCTGTCAGGGACCGAAGTAAGGCTTCTAGTGGCCCCTTAATAGGTCTGCCAAATAAAAGTGTAGCTGGCGCAAAACCCGTAGACGCTTGGGGTACCTCTCGGTAGGCGAATAAGGCAGCCGATATATATTGGTCCCAGTCTTCCGGTTTCTCCTGACCCAGCTTACGTAACATCATGGTGAGGGTACCGTTAAAACGTTCCACGAGCCCATTTCCGGCCGGATGGTAGGGACTTGTGTGGATATGTTTGGCCCTCAAGATCTTAAAGATCTCCTCCATTAACAGGCTACGGAATTGGGATCCATTGTCCGTCAAAACTTGTTGAGGGAATCCCAACCGTGTAAAAATTTGCACAAGGGCTTCTGCGACATGCTTGGAATTAGTGCATGGTAGCGGTACGGCTTCGGCCCACATAGTGCAAGTGTCAACTAAGGTCAGGATGAACCTGTTCCTTCTTTTGGTCTTTTCCAGAGGACCAATAATGTCGACAGCAACCCGTTCAAATGGAGTCCCTACTATTGGCATTTGCCCCATAGGTACTGGGGGTGTCAAGTGCTTGGGTGCTACCCGTTGGCACTGGGCGCAGGATTTCACATGCCTGACAATGTCAGAGTTCATTCCTGGCCACCAATAGTGGGTTTTTATTCGCTGAATAGTGGCGTTTTGTCCCATATGTCCGCTAAAGGGAAGCGAGTGCCCCATTTCTAAGATCTGGTTTCTGTACTGCATCGGTACTAGGAGCTGGTTATTCCCCGTGTCCGGGTTGCCCGTTCAACGATACAATACACCATCCTTAGAAAAGATGTCTCCGTTGTGTCTGGGGTCCTTAGCCATGGGCAGTTTTTTAAAGCAGGGCGCCAGAGTAGGGCCTTTTGTTGCGCCTCCTTCAGTTCATTTGGCAACAAGTTTGGCGCAGGCTCCCTCTCCTTCTTGGCTTGCCCTCTTGTGGTTACCGCTGCCACAATCGGCTCCTTAGGTCTCCCAATGAACACATATCTACATCCCAGGATAACTGGGTAGATCGGATCATCCATTATGGCCGCTTTAATAACTCCTCTGACAAAGTCAGAGTGTATTTCTACCAGTGCGATAGAAAGCGTCCTGGGTGCATCACTCCTGAAAACTCCACTAAGTTTGACGGTTTCCTCTGTCTCCTGACCGGGTTTGACTAGGTGCCTAGCGACAATACAATCAAAACTTAATCCAGTGTCAAAAAGACAAGTAGTAGAGGTACCGTTCAAAATTACAGTTCCTCGAGTTGAGGGTTTGTCCCCCTCAGGTTGAGAATCACTGACATTGACTCTACCTTTCGAGGCTGTATGCAAACATCCAATGCGGTTTGCACCGGTTTGTTTGCCCTGATCAGACGTTCCTGGTGTAGGGGTCTTCCCTTTTCCTTGACCTTGGTGGCCGCGCTGCCACGTAGGCTTGTTGGGTTGATCAGAATTGTTGTTGGGGGGGTATCGGGTTTTGTAGAATTTCGATTTTTCCTGGGGAGGTTTCTGGGTATTGTTATCTCGTTGGTTATAATGTTGAGAGGAAGTGGAAGAATAGGATGCCTGCTCTAGATTCTGTTTTCGAGATGGCTCATCGGTGGGTTTACGTTTAGTGCTGGGAAGTTCGGCCATTGCATTGCTATAGCGTTCGGCTTTATTGAGTATGTCTTCAAGCCTGACTGCCCCCTGTTCAGCCAAAAATCTACGAGTTTCATTCGACAAAGTGGATTTTATCTGCTCCACAAGAACAAGTTCGAGGAGTCCCTCATATGAAAGAGGTAGGTCAGATAATTCAATGCACTTTGTCAGATAACCCGTGATACGTGAAGAGAACTGGGGAAATGTTTCCGTGCTCTCTTTTCGGCTGTTTCTGAACAACTGCAGAAACTTTCGGGCAGTCATCTCAAACTGCTGTAGTAAGGCCTTTTTCAACATGTCGTAATCATGTTGATTCGGTCCCAGCTTTGTGTACACGTCATAAGCATTGCCTTTCAGTGACGTTGAAAGTTTGAGCGCCCAGCGGGTACTCTCTAACCCATAAAGATTCGCGAGTCTCTCGAATTTTTCTAGGTAGCTGTCAATTTTTTCGTTAGGGCTAGGAAAAGATTCTAGAGAAAACGACATAGCAGTTAATTGGGCAGATTGAGTACTGGAGAGGTCCATTGATTGAGACTGGGGCGAAGACGGCTCTCCGTTAGTCGAAGTAGAGGCGCCCCGACTCTCTAGAGCCTTAAGCGCCAGTTGATGCTGTCTTTCCTTGTCTCTCTCTCTCTCTCTGCGAGTTTCCATCTCTGCTTCAATTTTCTTCTGTTCCAAAAGACGTTCTTCCGCTTCTTTCTTATCTGCCCTCTCCTGGGCTTCTCTCCTCTCTGTTCTTTCTTTCTCTTCCTTCCTCTCAGCTTCTGCTCTCTGTTGCTCCGCCTTCCTCTCAGCTTCGGCTCTCTGTTGCTCCGCCTTCCTCTCAGCTTCGGCTCTCTGTTGCTCCGCGTCATATATTTCCAATTCCTGGTTAATAAACGCGTTTGCAGCTTCTGCATCTAATCCTGCCTCTTTCGCTTCCAGCCTCAAGATGGACCTCATCTTTATCCTCTCTGCCATTGTTAAAGAATAAGATGAAGTATGCTTAGAGAACTAGTAAGAAGAAACGCGAAAGGGAGGAACTCTGAACCGCTACGAGAAAAAAACACAAGTATAAATTTACCTGTGTTGCCTCCTACCTGTACTGTGCAAACTTATCGCTGCTATTATCTGGCAATTAAGGCTCTAAACGCAAGCGACTATGCCACTAAATGGTAAGTTACACTGGAAAAGAATCTACTTTTACTAACAGTCGAGAAAAATTTATATTAAAACAATTTAAAAGGAAAAAAAAATTTTCCCCTAAATTTTAAATCTCTGACAACAAACTCCGTCCCTAAAGTCAATTATTGAGATGAGACGTTGTTAACTTAATTTTTAAAAATCAGAACAATCCGTCTTTAGCTAAGCTCAACTCTTTTTAACTTCAAAAACCTTAGTGACTGTAAAACAATCACGCAATCCCAGCAACTCTTATAAAGAAAGAAATATAATTATCTCCGCCAGAGGATAATTATAATAGCAAATATATTTGTTTATCTGTACTTTCTACTGCTGTGGAGAGAAAACAACCTGTAAATATGCTGTGTGGACAACCCAAATACTTAAAGAACGTTTGTCTAGGGGTGTAATTATTTATTTATTTCCCTAATTCACAAAGACATATCATTCACACTCTACCTAGTTAGACCCAAACTAAATCAGACTCAAAATATCTTTAACCCGGCTATGCGATTGCCTCAAATGTAGCTCAAGATCCCAGAACCAGCCCACAAATATGTGTGCATCAAATGTATCTCAAAATTATCCCGGACGAGCCGGCCAAATATTGTCGTAAATTTATTTTGAGAGAAAAGAGTCGTAGAAATAGTGGTCCGGTTTAGAGTGGAAAATGATGATGGAAAGCTCAGTGATAGAAAATGTAGAGATTTAATAGTTGCTTCACAGCGTGCTGGAGGAGAGTAAAGACAGACTTATTTACGACAAATCGTGTCTCTCAATCTTCTCTTTCACTCTCCTGGTCAAACAATTATTTGCCAATTTTCCAGACACTCATCTGCGCTCACCGATTTGGTGTTTTTCACACACACAGACGATGTAGATACAAACTATATTAAACGAATAAGGGGAAAGTTGGGCTTTGGGTATATCCAACACACAGAACTAAATGAGTTTATGTGATTTTATTCACTTTAAACATCAATCACTAAAAATATCAGATATTACATAAATTATCATAAGTACACAAATGCAAATAACAAGTTTGGAAGGGGTGAAGAAGATTGGTATCGACTAAGCCCTTCCCGCTTATTAGACAAAGATAAACCCAGTCCAGAGATAGATAATATCAGGAACATAGGTACGTTAACCTAACAGTAAAGTTAATTACTCTGAAAAAAAGGTGTTACCAAATTAGGTATAGGTGATAGAAAAAAACCTGTTCTTCCCAGCTGTTCTTCCCTTTACTAAGCAAATGGAAAGGAGGTGGTTTTAAACAGAGTTAACAAATTATCAACTATCCCACTTAAAGGAACAATGTAGGGCATACAGAAAAGATATATATTACCAGGTAAGCAAGTTAACAAAATGGTCACACAAAAGAATTAATTTCCTGTCATTCATACACGCGCTAGCAAAGGCCTTCACTCATCTTGCTCTCACTTACCGATTGTGGAAAAATCTTGCACTCCATAGAATAACACAACAGCAGTTACACCTCAAACTAAATGTATGAGTGTTTGTTCAAGTTCTAGCCCCAGATTAGCGGGTAGGCGGTTGTGGTGAAGTGGGATGTTATAAATATGTATAGGGGACTTAGTGTACTGACTGAGATCAGCTGTGAAGGTATATATATCTAATAAGAGTAGTGTATTATATATATAACCTTACTTGCTGCCACATATGTATATCTCAGTCAGAATTATTCTGGAATAGTGTGATGACTACGTTGTATGTCTAGGGTATGTGTATGATGAAGTGTAAGTCACAACAACAACAGACAGATAAACAATTTAATTTATTCCACCACTCTGGACAACACTGTGACACTCACATACATATAACACTCTACAAGGATATCTTAAAGGAGTCACTGATAACTTTTCAAATAACAATATGTATTCATTGCTGTCATGAATGAATATGTGTCCTGATTCAAATACAAAGGGAACCAGGAATCACAATCAATTTTACTTACAAGTTATATGTACAGAATTTATCAATATGAATATTGTAATGACATATATTATTAAAATTATCCTATGTGTGTCAGTTGTGTAGTAGTAATATGAGGTAATACTGGTTTTGTTTTGTTCAAGCTCTGTTGGTATTTGTCATCATGACTTCAATAGTTTGTCTATTGGAACTAGTATTGGAGATGTTCTCAGTTCCTGATATTAAAACAATTTAATTCCCCTCTTAATGTTATTTTTACAAGGTCATTTTAAGATGGGGGTACATAATTTTGAGCTCAGCTGGCCACATCAGCTTATCTTGCGTGATGGCGGCAGGAACAGACTCCTCTGCTCGATTCTCCCCTGGGCTCTGGAGACACCTCACTGATAGCTAAATGGACCAAGGAGTATGCTGTCCGACTCTGGATTCAGCAAAGCTCTGACCAGGTGCTGCTCAATACCATCAAGACCACGGTCCCTGAAAACAAGAAGGATGTACCTTCTACTTCATAACTAATTGATATTCTAGTTCTACACTGAGCACAATACATCACAAACATTGAGTTCAGAGCGTTAGGCCAACTGTCAGCTTCATCTGAAATACTTTATACCAGTATTAACCTCCTTAATGGTTACTACGCCTCTGCACTTCCAGCATTATTTCTTTCTAGTCAATCATCTAGGTGTCAGTGTACTGTTTGGCCATTCCATGCCGTTTTACTTTCCTCCGACACCTTCTGTTCAGGCTGGAGCATTATAGGCTTTACATCATGTTTGCTACTGAACTACACATATATACAGTCATACATTAACAATTCACATTCAATTTTCATTAAAAGATACTGAATGTTTCAAGCTTACCACAATTAAGAATAAACACAGATACGTTGACTAGCAATGAATTCTGGCACAATTACTGGCACAAATTCCCATCTGCTTATGTTCCAGGCTTTTATTTAGCAAAAATATGAGCTGGCTTCAACGCACTGTTGCTTTATCAAGCTTATTTGCACTAGTGGTCTCGAACTAACGCTCCTAAGTGATTATATCAGCGAGTCTAGCCAATGGAGCCACGTTTCGACAAGTGTTTGAAAAAAATTTTAACTTCCTACGTCTCCCCTAACAACCAAAGATAGTATTTATAGTCTGACTAATCGTGTGTAGCCTTACATATCATTCCAGCCAATCAGTTCAAATGTAACTTGTGGCCCATTTCCCGTACAATGGTGGATTTAAAAAAATCTACCACTGAGCGATTCTGATTTTGGGTGTTGTCTGACAGCACCATCATTTTATTTTGGCTATAACTTGTTAATTCCTAGACTATTTGCATAACGTTGTACATATTCTTTGTCAGCAAACCCTAAGGAACCCAAATATACAAATTTAAAAGAGCTAATATGCTGCGTTCAAAATATGCAATTCCTTCTACCTCCTGTTTCGAAGATGTGCTGTCTGGGTACTGTAATGTTTTCAAACGTAAACCCATCTATTGTTATCTTTCCTAATAAGCGTTTTTCGTGATTTTAAAACCTAACTCTGGGAAGGGTAGTGAATTTATCACTGTCCGTCTGAAAAAAAAGTTAGTGCATGTGGCCTTACACGCGTGATAGTAGTAATTGTGTATCGCGCGACGCGTGTTGCATGCGTTCCTGATTTTCAGCCCTCCCTCTCTCTTTCTATTTGAGTCCATCTGTTCGTTCGTTTTGGTAACGCAGTATAATTAATGTTAGGATTAATTTAGGTCATTACGCAGTCTGCCTCTCAATGTTTTTCCAAGAAATACAGCACACGTTTCATTGAAGAAAGCGGGTAATAATATAGTAGGCTTTTACTATCAACGTGAAAGCGTTACAATTTGCAGACGAAGCATAAAACAAAGGGGATTTCGAGTACATTCCTTGTGACAGCACTGTTATTTTACCATTGCTCTTTTCTTTATTAGAATTTATTTGTTACGCTTTACATTTACCTTTTAATTTATATATGTGGATTAGAATATTCCACGACAGCGGTCAGCACATAAAAGGATCCCGTAATCGCTGGAAAATGAATCTGTAGTTGTGTCTCTTTTCTTAATAACAGTTTCTATGGGAGGGCACGGTCTCTGATACCGGGGTGAGGATGGTGTGGTCTATTTGACTATGCCGCTGATAATAAAATTCTTACGCGTGCTGGTACACTTTATCCGTGAGGTATGGTTTAAGTCCAGTGAGAAAACTAGTCACATCACTGTTCAGGAAATTATGAATTATCTCTCTGTGTCAGTAAACTAACAAAGCTCGGGCCAGTGTTCTTCTTCCCGTTACGACTTAAGTTGTTTGATGGTGCGTTAAATTTGTCTTTGGGTGTGCTTTCTTTGCTATAAGTTAGATAGCGGAATTCCAAACATAGAATCGCCTCAAAGATTAAAAATTTACACAGTCTCAACAAGTTCTGCGTCAGGGGAACTCTACACACTGTTTGTGCTTTGCCTTGCTTAGATTGATTTCTTTATTGCTTTCTTAATGCTGGGATCGCACAGGTTACGATCACTCTGTATGAAAGAAAAAAAAGACATGTAATATACCGAAAACAAATAACCTTCTAAAGCGCGATGAATTTCCCGTTAAGCCTATAATACACTCGAGTATTTAATTATGTATTTAATAAACACTGCGCGAATTCTAGTGGTTTAAAACCCACATCTATAAAACTAGGACTTAACTGAATTTATTAATTATAAATTCCTTCGCGACTTTAAAAGTTAATTTAAGCATCTATTATCTTTTGAAATAATATAATAGATAGATCATTATATTTACCACTGGAACTATTGAGATGGTTTAATTTAATAGATTTAAATTAACACAAAATCCATTGAAATAGAATGACTGAACTAGACCACTGATCACTTTACACAATATATATTACCGCTTTGCACAGAATAGAAAACACTGCAAATATATATATATAATCCAGGGGAAAATCTATAACAAGATTTCAATAAAGCTAGTGCTTCTGTAAAAGTCTGGCCAGCGAGTGATAACGTATCTAGTTCTTCATGGTCTATTTAGCTAAAATGGAATGTAAGTTGAGTGGGACATGATAAACTTGACAGCTTATTTGATCTCACGAACTTTTGGGGATCTGACCGCCAAATCAAGAGAAGAAACCGCACCCTGGTCTTCGTATCTCCGTTCGCTGCTACCCGTTCGCTTTCCCCGTTCGCTCGGTTCCTCGATTGACACCGAGACGCGAAAATAGCGGCAAGCAACTGCGTCTCGTATCAGGGACCACTACTGTCTTTGATAACGCCGATAGTCTCCCCTAAAAAACCCTCGGTCTGTCTCTTTGATCTCGTGCCGCCTACTAAATGAGTCCCGGTGGAATGCGTTCTGGCAAACGAAAAGTTACAACAAATGTTCAGGGGTTCTAATGTTATGAAAAGCTAAAAGTCCCTTTAAATCATCCATCATATCAGGGAGAATTCACTTGTCAAACTAGACGTACGTCACAAAGGGAACATGAAGACATTAGTGCAGGCTACTTGGGCGGGGACCAGCTGGGTGACAGACAGTGATCTGACAATAAGACAAATAAACAGCGTGAAGAGCTTTCATTGCAGTGGAAAATAATTATATGGAAACTACAATAAGTCAGGGGAACCGCGGTAGCATAGTGGTTAGTGCACTGGCTTCCTAGCTCAGTGGTCTTATAGAACAGAAGGTCAACAAGTTCATGAGAAAATGGCTAGGGGCACCACCAGGTCTGTCAGATGTAGCACTGTACTGCAAAAAGTCAAAACTTCTGCTTCCCTTCAAGTCAGTTGTTGAAGAGTACAAAGTTGGAAAAGCAAGGCTTGCAATGATGCTACGCGAGTCAGCTGATGACGTGGTTAAGTCCATTCAGCCCACACTGAAAACGGGAAGGAAGTGGAGAGTGGAAGAAGCTGTTGATGCTGCTGAAGAGTCACTCAAACTGAGAGAGGTAATCGGATACACACAAACGAATAGACGGGGATTTGGGCATGGTGACATCCGCTGGTGGTCCAAGGCATCAAGCAGGGAACGCAGAGACATGGTAGTTCAGGAGATACGAGGAGCTGAGAATGATAAGAGGTTGCTAAAAGCAGTGCAGCAGGTCCAACAAGGCCAATGGACTACATGGGAAGGAGCCCTGCAGAGATCCTTGACATGGAATGATATATGGCATATGGCACCTCTTAGGCTCAGCTTCGTGGTTAGATCAATGTATGACCTGCTGCTGTCGGCCACCAACCTTGTGAAATGGGGAAAGTCGGATGATGAGCAGTGCCCCCTGTGCCAGGGGAGGCAGACACTTGAACACGTGCTCTCAGCGTGTAAGGTGGCATTAGGGCAAGGACGATACACTTGGCGCCATAACAAAGTGCTAAATGAGCTTGCTGCGACAATAGATCAGGCAAGAATGAAAGCGAATAGCAAAGTCCGGCCAGACACCACAAACACATACTTTCTGAGGGCAGGAAAGTCAGCACACCCCAAACCAAGTAAACCTGGTAGCAGTTTACCATCTCTTCTTGACTGTGCAAACGACTGGGAGATGGCGGTAGACCTACCTGGACGGGGAGCATATCCAGAGAGTATCAGAAAATCGCGGAGACGTCCGGATATAGTGCTTCATTTTTCAGCAACGCTTCAGGTCATACTGATTGAACTGACCGTGCCATTTGAATCCAGATTAGACGAGCAACATTCATTCAAAGCGGCCAAGTATAGCGATCTAGCCGCGGATCTGAGACACGATGGATTCAGTGCAAGGGTCATGGCGGTTGAAGTGGGCGCAAGAGGGCTTGTGGCTGCATCAATGTATGATTTATTGAAACTGTTGGGGTTGAAGGGACAGTCTAGAACAAGGGCACTGAAGAGGCTTAGCGAAACTGCCGAAAAGGCATCAGGCTGGCTGTGGAACAACCGCAGTGGGCAATGGAGATCGTGACAGTAAACGCTGCGGTACAGAAAACACCAAAATTTTTCTAAGTCCACAGCGCTGAGTTTATATGGTGTACTAGTGAGGGGGCTGCGACTCTGGGGCAACAGGCGATGTATACTATAGGGAGTGTGTCAGGTACAGAATTTCAGTGGCGTGCGGCGCGCAGTGGCTAAGGTTCGTCGGCTGCGCACTCGTGTCTCAGTGTGTGTCCTTAGTTGTGAAGGGCGACGGAACGAACGGAATAATTTGTCTTTTCTTTGTTACTTTCACAATTGCCCCCACGGCTGGAGTTGTGGATTAAAAGTTGCTACCGTAAGTGAAATGGGTTCATTTTCGATACAAGACAACAGGAAGCTGAGACGCTTGGGAGTCATGACCCAAGTGGGCCCGCCCCCCTTAGAGTGTAAAGGAGTAATCGGGCCGAAACACTTGTCAGATGGGGGGGGGGACTTCTTCTGATGATCAGATTGCTTCCTGTTGTATCGCTCTGTAAAGAGTTTCCTATCATGCTTTCTTTGATCCTTAGATGAGGTGGGATTTATTTAGGCCGCAAACAGCTCCTGGGTCGACCCAGCCCCAATTGGGTAACCAAGCAACTCTGGGAAGGTTAAGGCGGCCGGCGTGATGCTGACCACATCACCCCTAGTGTGCCGATGGTCAAGAAAATATGGGCATAACACCATATTCCCAATATGCCTCAATGGACGTGTAACGGGATCCTTTACCTTTACCTATAAGCTGAAGGATATTGAAAAATATGAACTGCTATGCTCAGTCTGGTCTCGTGTAGATCCGGGGGGTGGGGGTGTCTCAGAAGAGACAAAGAAAGATCGTGGCCACTGAACCCTTCAAAAGCATCCGATTGGCAGAGTGGTTAGAGCGCTGGTCTCTCGCAGCAGAGGTGCCAGGTTCGATTCACGGTATCGACACGCTTCAGTCTGCCCAGCTGTAAATGGGTACCTGACTTTGCACTTCAGTTAGGGAAGGAAAATGCAGCGAGGAAGGAAACTGGTCACCCCCACCTCTCGAAGCTGGACGTAGTATGGTGAAGTCTCTAACACTTCACTCCCCTACTGCAGTATCTGCTGTGGGACTACCTTGACCTTTTACCCTCAGGCAATCGTCGTACCAGGCAACTAACATGATGTGCTGCATATGGCTGGCAACGCCATCTTGTGAAACAAATTACCACAGTAACCATCGCTACAAGAACATGTGACCTCTGGGTGCAGGTTTCCTGCCAGGAGACCAGCTACCCCCATGCTCTGTAATAGGCGCAAAGGAAAATGATGTTGAAGGTGACACCCAACCTGGCAATCATTGTTGCTTTCTCTCGGTTTCCTTGTCGGGTACCCTTCCCAACAACTTGTGCTTTGATTTGTCATGTCTTCTATTGCCTTCATTAAACATTCATATGACGGTCCCAGCTTCTTTTCTTCTATTCCATCTGTTCTCTGGCTGCAGTAGGGAAGCAGAAGTTTAATGGGTGAGAGTGTTATTTAAGCGGTTTGAATGTGAGGGCCGGGAATTGGGGGTGGGGGCGCGGAGTGGGAGGGGGGGGTGACGGGAGGGGGGGGGGGGAAGGAGGGGTTCTCCAAAAGTCTTCTTTCACTTTCGCTACTTACGGGGAGCATAGCGCCACCTGTGGCAGCTGGTTGCCCTATCAGGAACCTGCACCAGGCTTTCATTGTACTCTAGCATTGGTAGTTTCTATGGCAGTGTATTTTTGTACGTGATGAGGTTGTCAGCCCCATGCACAACCTGTATTAGTCGACTCTTACGACATGCCTGAGGGTACAGCAATCATATTCTTTCTTTGTCTCTCCGCAGACACCCCTTCCCCCCTCCCCGGCACTAGACGGAGAGCACTTGTCACACTGTACCTAAGTTAAGGAACAAACACAAAAATGAAGGCAACATTATCGAAACAAAACAATTTTAACACAAATAAATCAGATTTTTAAAACAAAATAAAACTTTGCCACGTTTTGGCGGCCCGTTCAACCTAGTCGGTTATAGTAGGGCGCATGTCCAAATATAAAAGGCATTTAGGTCTGCAATTACAACTAGTCACAGAGAAATTCACTATAACAGGCAGGTCGCTTTTTATTACATTCTTCCAGAGTAAACCTGGCTTAAGGTTATAGAGTCCTGAGATATGATACATTAATTATGTGGATTTAAAAATGACGTAATTGAAGCGACCTCTGTAAATAATAATAGAAGTTAAAATAATAGTAAAACGAAGAAATGGTAAATAAAAAGTTGGAAGGGCGAAGAAAAGCAGAGAGACAGAAGAAAGAAAAGAAAGATGGAAAATTTAAACAAAAAAGATGAAGCGAGATTTAAACAAAAAACAAAAAGCGGTAAGCATGAAGAAGGAACTGAACAATAATCATCCCAAAAAAAAAAAAAAAAACGACGTTGAAAGAGAAATTGAAAAGAGAAAAAAAAATGAGAACTGAGCTTAATAAAATACCATGAGAAAACAAGACAAATAATTAGTAGAAGGAATTTTTTTTTTTTAATGTAGGAAATAAAGATAAAAAAGGAGATTACGGAAGGAACATAAATATGGTGGGGGGGGGGGGAGAAGAAAATAACCAGGATAAAGTAAGGAAAGACTAAAAGGAATAATAATGAGGGGAAAAAAAGAAGTAACATATGTATAAAGAAGAGAAGAATAGGAAAGAATAAATAAATGAAAGAAGGAAAGACGATGTGAAAAACGCAAACAAGAATTCAGAAAGACAGAACTAAGCAGGGCAGAACACAATGAGGAGACACAAAAAACAAACAAACAAACAACAAGCTTTTTTTTAAAAAAAAATTTGTTAAAAGGAGTTTTGTTTTGTTGAGCGCACCCCAAACCCAACCTGCACAAAGTGCCCGTCGGTTATGTCAGATCGCAAGTCCAAAGATAAAGGACGCTGTAGTCTGGTAATGACATATCCATTAATTAATCACTCCTTAAAATTCAGTGTTAATATCTGTGCAATTAAAAGGACAGAGACATCTTTCACAATCCCTTAAAGTCTCTCACTGGGTTATCATCTATTTATAAGACTTGCTGGTAGGATTTACGCTTGACTACTCGCACGAAAGTAGTGCACGCCGGCGCTATTATCACAACGAAGGCTGGTAATAATTGACAACCATTTAGAATGGCTCTCGAGTTATAAATTCTGTTTCTTTTTTTATTGAACTCTGTAGAAATCTGTTCGTGAAATCAGAAACCTAGAACTCTGACAATATTTGTTCATTGTGAACACATGACTTTGTTCTATTTAATTCCATGTTTGGTTGTGTTTCTATTTTTTGTTTTTGTTTTAATTTTGTTGTTGTTGTTATTGTTGAGGTGTGTCGAAATCTCATTCAATCATGTTGCTTGGTTTTTGTACTGGAATTTCTTCTTTCCATATTGGTAGCACTTTATCTTCTTAGCAGCATACAGTTTTTTTCTTCATTTCCAGAAGTTTAATTATTGTGTTCCAGGGTGTTTTGACATTTCATTATGCGATTATATAAATATATGAAGATCAAAAGAAATTGATCAACACAAAAATCATAATCTTCAAATGTCAAGTCAGTCCTATTGTTTGGCTCTGAAATATGGAAAACAACACAAACAACAACCACAAAATCTACAGACTTTCATAAAAGGGTGCTTGCATAGAACAGAAGGATTGAGATGGTATGACGAGATCACTTATATGGAACTGATGACAAGAACCAGACAGCAGCCAGCGAGACAAGAGATGAGAAGAAGATTGATGGGACACACACACTGAGGAAACTTGTTGATAGCATTCCCAGGCGGTCCTTGTTCTAGAATCTCCAGGGTAAGAGAGGTAGATGGAGACAACACATGGAGAAGAGAACTGGAGACAGACATGAAGAAGTCCTTGAGCACGGGACAGGAAGAATTGGCGTAGTTTTGTTGAAGGCCTATTGTCAAGAACCATTAAACTGTGGTTCCACCACTGCAGTGTGGATTTGTAATAATAACTAAAGGCTCGTTCTTCCAACAGTATACCACACAACAATGGCTGACAATAGAAATGAACACCTTTAACAGGAACTTCCCTTTAATAATATGCACAATACAATAAGGCCTCACACGGCCAATAAACGCATCAAATACAATAATGAAATGCCACTGTAAAACTTGCCTTAGCAGCTTAATCTGTCAGCATCATACACGCCAGTACGACTTACACTGAAAACCACTGCAATGAATATCGCTCACCTGAGCGGCAAAAACTATGGAAATGACACTCTCAAAATCATCTATCTTTTATCAAACTACGGCCTGTAGATAATACGAACTAGACAATAGACTACTCTAGCATTACAACGTACTTATCCACCAGGTCCGAAATATGGCAAGCACTCAATTAACCGTCCACAATATGAACCACACAGCAATATTGCTGGCAAAGGGAAAAAATCCGTCCTCTCTGGACGCAGGATAGTTTCTGACTGCCTAAATTTGCGCCTTATTCCCCCGACTTCCGGTTGTCACATGACCCACTGGTTCGGCTCACCTCGGCCTCGTCCGGCTGACTTTTCGCAGAACACAATACCTAAGATGCACTGCGACACCTGTGCACCTTGGGGAGCTGAAGGATGAATACTGTGACTCCATCCTTTTTTTTTTAAGGATTTCTTGTCTGTTCAGTTACCTTAGAGCAGTGGGTTCTCAAGCTTTTTACGACTACAACCTAAATTGTACAGTTGGTGAAGCTAGCGACCCATGGTACCAAAATTGACAGTTAAAAACAGTTAATTATAGGAAATCAGCCAAAGGCATACCACTTAAAACCGCGAGTAAGGGAACCGCAAAAAACACGGCATATCGCAATGTTTCCCGCGACGCAATAGTGGGTCACGGCCCATAGTTTGAGATTCGCTTGCCAAAAAGGGAGGAAGAAAAACCGAAACAGAAGACAGGGCTACATATGAATAGATATAAACAGTAATGAGAAATAACTGTAGAGAAAAATGGCATTAGGAACACTCAGAGTCCAGTAATGCTGAACTATACATTACCAAGAAAAGATCAAGTGATAATTTTCAGACTTGGAACCAGCAATTGCAGACTCAGATACCATCTGTTCAACAAACTGAAAATTGGACAGACAGATATGTGTCCATGTGGGGAAGACAAACAGACAGATGTGTGTCCATGTGGGGAAGACAAACAGACAGATGTGTGTCCATGTGGGGAAGACAAACAGACAGATGTGTGTCCATGTGGGGAAGACAAATAGACAGATGTGTGTCCATGTGGGGAAGACAAACAGACAGATATGTGTCCATGTGGGGAAGACAAACAGACGGATGTGTGTCCATGTGGGGAAGACAAACAGACAGATGTGTGTCCATGTGGGGAAGACAAACAGACAGATGTGTGTCCATGTGGGGAAGACAGACAGATATGTGTCCATGTGGGGAAGACAAACAGACAGATGTGTGTCCATGTGGGGGAAGACAAACAGACAGATGAGTGTCTATGTGGGGGAAGACAAACAGACAGATAAGTGTCCATGTGGGGAAGACAAACAGACAGATATGTGTCCATGTGGGGAAGACAGACAGATGTGTGTCCACATGGGGAAGACAAACAGACAGATGTGTGTCCATGTGGGGGAAGACAAACAGACAGATGAGTGTCCATGTGGGGAAGACAAACAGACAGTAGAGCATGTACTCCAAAACTGTCAGCTCTATGGGAGGAGCGGGGTGACAGCGTGGCCTTCTCCGACCCAGTTGAGCAAGAAACTGTATGGTGATGAGAGAAGCCTGAGACGGACTGCCAGCTTTATAAGATAGATAGATGTGGTTATTTGAGAGCGAACGAAGAAGAAGAAGAAGATTCTGGCCCAACTCATCTTCTAGCCCCTGTAATGTAAATTCTGTCATGAGATTTTCAGTTAAATATGATGTTTATTTATTTAAGTTTGTATCTTTGTTTTTCACATCTGTCTTCCTTCTTGCTGTTGTATTTGCTTTGCTAAATATGTTGCATTTTTTAACAAACATATTCTATACACTCTTTCCTGTTAACATTATCTTCTCTAATGTGATACTCGCCTTTCTTACATATTAAGTCCAAATGGGACAGAGAACATCCAGGCCATATACAAAATGATGCCTACCATGAGCTATCTAGGAGAGACCAGCTCATCGTTTTCCGGCTAAGCACTGGACACAACAGACTGAGATACCATCTATACCACAGGTACAGGTTTGGTGCAACAGATCTCTGCACCTGTGAGCAAAGACACCATGACAGCCGAGCATCTGCTACAGTCCTACCCAACACACATCAATGAACGGAGTAGCATATGGCAACAACCTATTTCTCTCCACGAGAAACTGTTTGGAGATGTCAGGAACCTTGAGCTGACTACCGTCTTTAAGTCTTCTTCTTCTTCTTCTTCTTCCTCTTACACTTTCAGACGTCTACTTGAATGTTTTCAAAGAAAGCAGTAGTCAGCTTGAGACTATTTGCATCTCTGTAGAGCTTGTCCACGAATGGTGCTGATATCGGCCATATGCGCTTTCTCTGTTCCACATATGTTGGGCAACTTTGAAGCAGATGTTCGGCAGTCATTTTATCGGTGCCACAGTAGACTCATTGGTAGTTCCCATCTTTAGCGTGTTGAAAAGATGGTATCTCAATCTGCTGTGGCCAGTGCGGAGTCTGAAGATTACCGCTTGTTTTCTTCTGTTGAGCTGTTAGTATGCATCACTTTGTGTGTGATCTTTATGCTCTACATCCCATTTGTTTCTGAATCTGATTCTGATAAAACTCTTTGCCTCCTCGAAAGTTATGCTTTCTTCAGTCTGAAGTAGTTTCCACCTTCCTTTGCCAATCTGTCAGCCTCTTTATTGCTGGTGATGTTACAATGAGATGGGATCTATTGGATCACAACTCTTTTGAATCGTGGACATAGTTTGTGCAGCACTACTCTTAGGTCATCCAGGTCTGCATTATTTTGACTTTTCAGCGTTGCAATTACTGACAGTGCATCTGTAACGAAAGCAACTTGTCTCTCCGTGCTTTCTTTTGTCATTATAACCTCTCCTGCAGTTTCCAATGCCTCTGCTCTCAAGTTACTTGAGTACTGTTGCCATTGAAGTTTTTTTTTTTTTAATGCACCAATGCTTAAACTTAGAAAAACACCTCCACCTCCATTTTCTGTTGCATTTGTTGCTGATCCATCTGTGTATACATGGGTCCAGGTGTTGCGTGGGTAATGTTTCTCTATGTATTTTGACGCTATGGATTTTCTCTCCATTGCAATCTGGCTCTTTTGTTTCTTTTCAATTCCAGGAATGACAGACTGACAGGGAATGGCCGAGGTAGGCTCCCATAGACGCTTTTTAAAGTGATGCTTAGTTCGCAGGCAGGATAGGTGTGATTCGCTTCCTTAGCTAGGCTGTGTTGCCGTTCGGATGGTCCTAGGTTCGGGTCTCCGGCAAGCCACTCACGTCTGTTGTTTTCCTGTTGTCTAGTTTTCTACTTCTTTATTTCTCACGAGTGCCTGAAAACATACCTTTATATGTGTAATATTTATTTATTCCCATAAACGTTGCTTTCCACAAACAGCTAAAGAACTCGCCCCCAATTGTACTAGACTTCGTATAAAAGCTGATCTCATAACGATAAGCAGCACACTGCCACCATGGAGAAGAACAAGATTCCAAGAGTTGATCGACAAGTAAAAGAAAAAAGCAGCCACATGGTTATAGAAATGACGAAAACAGCTATGGAGTACCCTTAAAGGATAAACCCAACCACAGAATGAATCCATATATATATATATATATATATATATATATATATATATATATATATATATATACTAGCTGTAACGACCCGGCGTTGCCCGGATTTTTTTTAGTAACAGTTTAGGAAACTTAGGAAATGTAAAAATCAAAACAGTCAAACTATAATATTTTAATATTCGAGTGAAAATGAATTTTCGTTTAAATTAACGACTAGTGCTTTAAGTGACTACCCTCGTGCCTTGTTTACAGTAATTGAAATTGCATTTTTAGTAACTGTTTCAGAAACTTATGAGATGTCAAAATCAAACTATAATATTTTCATATTCGAGTGAAAATGAATTTTCGTTTAAGTTAATGACTACTGGTTTAAGTGACTATCCTCGTGCCTTGTTTACAGTACAGTAATTGCAAATGAAAGCCGCACAAAATACTGTTATTCCTTATGGTTCAGCCGGAAAAGTGATTTCACTTTGCTTCCGAGTTTTACCAAAATACTCTTAAATTTAAATTGCTATGTAAAATAAAGAAATGTTGAGTTGTAAATTACGACCTTTTAATAATAATTTTATCATTTTGATTGTTTCCCTTGATTCATTATTTTACCTTTTGGATTGCTTCCCGTGATTCAGATAGACACTGTTTACGGCCCTGTTTTACGCATAGAAAAATATCAGTAGAAACCAAATTATGTTACCAGGCAACATGTGACAAAATTACTTCCCTTTAAACAGTCCTTCAACGATCATAACTATTTAATAGTTTTGTTCTCTGCAACAACTAAAGTTTTTACTATAAAATAACTTAAAAATAATTGCAACGGAAAAAAGCGTCTATCGAGGGAGTTGATACAGTTGTTTTACAATTGAAATTCGTTTAACCATGCATTTTTAAAATGCTGTTAAAAAAATAGTTTAAACCATGTTAGATTTTCATTAAGATTAAACATGCACAGTGGATGTTGATTGTCACAGAACATCCGTTGGCTTTAATATATGTATCCAAGTGTCTCCAACAGGAGGCTGAAACACTTGGGAGTCATGACCGTGGTGGGCCCGCGCCCCTTACAGTGTAGAGGAGAATAATGGGCCGAAACACTTGTTCGATGGGGGGGGGGGACTTCTTCTGATGATCAGATTGCCTCCTATTGTATCGCTCTGTATAGAATTTCCTATCATCATATGTATCGATACAGCTCTGATCGAATTTGAAACCGCTTGGCCAAATGACTGTCATAAAAATTACATAGTTAAAAAAAAAGGAAGTGCTACAGAAAACTGTTTTTAGTTTCTATTTCCTATTAAAGTAAAACTGTTTAGTTAAACACTTTTAATTATCTTGTAAAACATGCAAACGAATGGTCATTAATAACAAACATAAAATCATAGTTTTAAGATTTGTGTTACGTCCTTTGATGTTTATTGGATTTGTATTTATTTGGTTATGGCCCCTGAGAAATAAATGGCTTCTTTACATTTCTTACGAAAAACTTTAATTACTAATAATGTCATAATTACAATATTAAATTATAAAACAACTGCATGGCGTTACTCGGCGGTAACTAAAGATACTCTCTGCCAAAATTCATTAAGAAATACAATAATAAGGCATGCGGATTTGTATTAAGAACATAGAAACATACTGCCGTTATATATCATTAGTAGTAATAGACCTACTAATAGTAGTAGCGCTACTTCTAATCGTTGTAGTAGTAGTAGCACTAGTAGTAGTAACATTACATCTAGTCGTTGTAGTAGTAGTAGCACTAGTAGTAGTAACATTACATCTAATCGTTGTAGTAGTAGTTGCACTAGTAGTAATAACATTACATCTAGTCGTTGTAGTATTAGTAGCACCAGTAGTAGTAACATTACATCTAGCCGTTGTAGTAGTAGTAGCACTAGTAGTAGTAACATTACATCTAGTCGTTGTAGTAGTAGTTGCACTAGTAGTAATAGCACTAATTCTAGTAGTTATAGTAGTAATATCATTAGTAGTAACATACCTACTAATAGTAGTACCTTTTCTAGTCGACGTAGCATCACTTGAAGTAGTAGTAGTAGTTGATGAATTAATAATTGTAGTAGTAGCAAAATAAATGTAGCACTAGTAGTATAGTGGTCGTAGTAGCAGCGGTAGTAATGATAGTGGTAGCTGTAGTAGCAGTAGCTGCAGAATAGTTTTTAAAAAAACACTTAATATAGTTTACAGTATTACATTACTTCTGCGTAAATATGCTCTTTCAACAAACGCAGTCAAAACATTATTCGCGATATATTAAAACTACCAAATGTCACAGACGTTTTAGAAAATTATGCTGAGAGTACCTCAAATTCAATGGCTAAAAAACTGAATGTCTTTGTAATGCTATTAAATGCTTGATAAACTAACAGACCGTAAACAATTAAATGGTGGAATGATGGCCCGTTTTTTATGAACTTGAAACTATAAAGGGTGACATGAATCCGTTTTAATCTCATGTATAACCGTCACTCCCTGGCAGACAGGCACCACGTTATCATCATAAATCATCTTAACAAAAACGTCAAAATGAGTCATTGCAAGGTCGTACATGCATACACCTACGTAAAATTATTTAAATGCTTGTTAAACTCCGGGATTATAAAATTAACATGCTCATAAATTTTTGCCATCGATTTTTTGTTTTTCATGTAGGGTTGTGATTCGAGAACAAAGAATAGATTCATCGTAAGTGCAGAATATGTATACCTTTTATCGGATATTTGACTGTCATTTAATGTCACGGGATGGCAATGATGGCATGCCGTTTTTATGACATTCGTACTTTTGCAACGTTGACGTTGATGTTCATGTTTTATCGTCATTATAACCGTCAACAACCACTGCCCTGGCCAACAGAGTTATCACAGGCACCACGTGCGTTATGATTTATCATCATAAATCATCTTCACAAACGTCAACAACATTATCGCAACCGCTGTCGTTGTCGTCTTTATTGTGACTCATTTAAAAAGCCATTGCCAAGGTCGTACAGAGTCATCACACTCATCAACACTTCATTATTTCAGTCAGTTTCGTCATCATACTCACCAACACTTTATTATCACAATCAGTTTCGTCATCATACTCATCAACACTTTATTATCACAGTCAGTTTCGTCATCATACTCATCAACACTTTATTATCACAATCAGTTTCGTCATCATACTCATCAACACTTTATTATCACAATCAGTTTCGTCATCATACTCATCAACACTTTATTATCACAGTCAGTTTCGTCATCAAACTCATCAACACTTTATTATCACAATCAGTTTCGTCATCATACTCACCAACACTTTATTATCACAATCAGTTTCGTCATCATACTCATCAACACTTTATTATCACAATCAGTTTCGTCATCATACTCACCAACACTTTATTACCACAATCAGTTTTGTTATCATACTCATCAACACTTTATTACCACAATCAGTTTCGTCATCATACTCACCAACACTTTATTATCACAATCAGTTTCGTCATCATACTCACCAACACTTTATTATCACAATCAGTTTCGTCATCATACTC
Source organism: Oreohelix idahoensis (assembly GCA_024509875.1). Classification (NCBI taxonomy): domain Eukaryota; kingdom Metazoa; phylum Mollusca; class Gastropoda; order Stylommatophora; family Oreohelicidae; genus Oreohelix; species Oreohelix idahoensis. Next base: position 333,251 of record JAMPIV010017176.1, on the reverse strand, counting down.
ATCAACACTTTATTATCACAATCAGTTTCGTCATCATACTCATCAACACTTTATTATCACAATCAGTTTCGTCATCATACTCATCAACACTTTATTATCACAATCAGTTTCGTCATCATACTCATCAACACTTTATTATCACAGTCAGTTTCGTCATCATACTCATCAACACTTTATTACCACAATCAGTTTCGTCATCATACTCACCAACACTTTATTATCACAATCAGTTTCGTCATCATACTCACCAACACTTTATTATCACAATCAGTTTCGTCATCATACTCATCAACACTTTATTATCACAATCAGTTTCGTCATCATACTCATCAACACTTTATTATCACAATCAGTTTCGTCATCATACTCATCAACACTTTATTATCACAATCAGTTTCGTCATCATACTCATCAACACTTTATTATCACAATCAGTTTCGTCATCATACTCATCAACACTTTATTATCACAGTCAGTTTCGTCATCATACTGATCAACACTTTATTATAACAATCAGTTTCGTCATCATACTCATCAACACTTTATTATCACAATCAGTTTCGTCATCATACTCATCAACACTTTATTATCACAGTCAGTTTCGTCATCATACTCACCAACACTTTATTATCACAGTCAGTTTCGTCATCATACTCACCAACACTTTATTATCACAATCAGTTTCGTCATCATACTCACCAACACTTTATTATCACAATCAGTTTCGTCATCATACTCACCAACACTTTATTATCACAATCAGTTTCGTCATCATACTCACAAACACTTTATTTTCACAATCAGTTTCGTCATCATACTCACAAACACTTTATTATCACAATCAGTTTCGTCATCATACTCACCAACACTTTATTACCACCATCAGTTTCGTCATCATCACTGTTATTAAATGGTAAGGGTAGTCCTGCAGGAGATAGTGCCGTAGGGGAGCGAAGTCACAGAGAATTCCCCAATTAGGTCTCACCTTTATTAGGTCTCACCTTTATTAGGTCTCACCTTTATTAGGTAGGACTAACCGGTTTCCTTCGCCGCTGTCTTTGCGTTCCCGTACTCAAGAGCAAAGTCAGATACTCAGTTACATCTGGGTAGAGGTGGAGCGTGATGCTACCTGGGTTTGAACGTGGTAAGTTTGTCTCGAGAAGCAAATGGTCTAACCACCCGGGCACGCAACGCTCATACCATTGAACACCAGTTGAAAGAGCACGCAGGCCTTTCAGTTTTTGTCATGTTGCCTTGATAAATTTGACTACAAAGGTTGATATGGAATAGAAAGGAATCAAACGACCACAAGAGATTAAGTGCCGTCATCGGTACAGGCAGTAGAAAGAGTACAACTTAATTATTTACCCCGTTATATTTTGGCGGGTTACATGCTCGTAACATTACTTCTATCTTAAATAGGTCAAATGTAAAACGCTACGCATATCTGGTGTACGCATGCGCAAGAGACAAAAACTACTCATGGACAACTTTATGTAGCGCTCACAGGAAGAAGAATCTAAAACAATCTTAAAGTGTATTTTCAAGACTCAGGCAACCAAGGTACATGTTTTAAAGGTATCCTGACATTTACAAAAATATACTGTGATAAAAGAGCGGTTAATGAATTAGTCAAATTTCATTCCATTGACTTTATATTTAACTTCTCCCGGGTCGTTTGACGGGTCGCTCTGTGGCTTCACGGCCCAATGCATCCAGATAAGTTTGATTATAAAGATCCAGTGAAGATGGATGGTAAGACAAAATAGTGCCGTATTCAAGACATGCAGCAGGACGAGCACACAGTAATTCATTCCCCTTTAGTTTTTGACGAGTTATAGTAGCTTCCTTCAGTCTTACTGACTATGGGAATGATGCACGCTTGAGACAACAGCCCTTATCTGCTTTTTTTCGCCTCGTGTTCCTTTCGGCGTGTGCTTTTCTCTACTGCTTGTTGTAAGAGTTTCTTTTCGTCCAAAATAAGGAGGCGTCGTAGGCAGCATCGCCACTTGGTGCGATCGGCAATTTCACCTTCCCGGGTTGCTGGATTTTTGTCTAGCGCCTTCATGTCCTTCTTGCATACATCCTTAAACCTCAGCTGCGGTCGCCCAACTGTTCTTATGCCATCTGCCAGCTGTTCGTAGAAAACATCTGGGAAGGGAAAGGGGGGGGGGGTGCGGTGCGACAATCTTACTTGCGTCAGACATGGCCAAGCCAGCGTAATACGCGCTGTATAAGCAGTGCATATAAGCTTTGAAGGCCATCACGTGACAGAACCTCAACATTCGTCGCTTTGTCCTGTCCACGAAATACCGAAGATATGGCGCAGGCACCGTAGATGGCCGGCATTGAGCCTTTTTATTTTCATGCTTAGCATACGTTGTCCGTGTCTCACTGCCATATTGAAGCATGCTCGTGACGTTACATACAGCTTTTTTCTTCATTGTGAGTTTCCCCAAACTGGCGTTGTGAGGAAGGCAAAGATGGTAGCAAATTTGCCAATTCGGCTGTCAATTTCTGTGTCCAGAGATAATTTTGTCATTGATGGTAGACCCCAAGTATGTGAAGGGCTCCACTTTCCAATTCAAAGCTATCGATAGTAATAACTGGTGAAAAATGCCCGTCCTGACTAAGTACATTTGTTTTCTTTAGACTTATTGTGAGGCCAAAGTCCTTGCACGTTTGAGAGAATCGATTCATCAAGCTCTGGAGCTCCTGTTGACTTTGAGTGACGATTGCAGCGCCATAGGCGAAAAATATGTCTCTTAAGGTGACCCTTCTGATTTTCGTTTTTTGCCTACAGCCTTGACGAGCTACTTGCTCGTATATATATATATATATATATATATATATATATATATATAATATATATATATATATATATATATATATATATATAGGTATATATATATACTATATATATATATATATATATATAGGGTATACTATATATACATATATATATATACATATATATATATACATATATATATATACCAGGCACAGAAACCCAACAAATATTTAGTATATCGGGCTTTAATTGCCTTAATTAACTGTATTCACCACAAGTGATTTAAACCAGTGGGAGACCAGATACACATGTGGAAACTTATTTATTTCGGATCTTGTTGTTATCATTATTATAAATAATTTATGTTTTAATATTAATGATTACAGCCACTTACAGTAATGAAACCGGCATACTTATATTTACATAAAATCGTTTGAGTTCAGGTAACCGAAAACTCATCCGCATTGCAAATGTACTTACTAGCAAACAGGACTGCTCAGGCGCTAGTGCTGGTAGAGTGATAGCGTACAAGCAATCTGGTTTTCAGCGTGTTTTTTAATACTCACTATTTCACGCGGGAATCTTGATAACGCTGATGGTAACAACATGATACTGTTAAAAAAAACATACTTTAAAAAAACAATGTATTCAATTCTATGATCGTTCATTGAGTATACTGTAGTTTCACATCTATCATCATCAGCGCCGGATTATTCATTAGGTCCACTAGACACGGGCCTAGAGCCTCCGGCATACAGGGACCGCGCGAAAAAGCAGCGGTGTCACAACGCACAGAGCTCTACAGCAACGGCACGTGCAAAATAGTACGTTCGTGCGTACAGGGTAATAGTATATGTACAACAGTTAGTTTATTAGTTGCTACCGCCTCCGCTTTTTTCCTTTTTTATTACATTTTCTTTGCAAGGGCCCCACTACTTAAAAAAAAAAATGTAGGGGCCGTAACGAACACTTGTTGTTTTCTTTCAACCAAAGTTGCATCCCTTAGCGTTACGCACAGACAGAAAAAGCTGGCTTTTATATATAGGATTATTACGACTGCCTAAGATTGCATTAATACTATTCTTTATTTGTCTTTTCGGATACCCCAGGGAACTACATGTGTCTTTTACATCTATTGCCATGCAGTTATTCATCATCATCATTAACATGCCTCTTATTACCCTGATGAGCAATGAGCCATTACTACAGATGGTTACATTGCAAGAAGCATGCACCATAGCGTTCATGTGCTCTCGCAGCAGTAGTTTATCTGTAACAATTTGTTTAACATGGTAAGGTTGCCAGCGCCCCTTTTAAACCTCATTTTAGAGGCAGTAGTAGTACAATTCGTTCTTTGTCTCTTCAGAGGACCCCCCCCCCCTTCCCCCTGGGACACGAGACATGGGGCGTCATGAAGCCCCTATTTGATATTTTTTGGTCCTATAATTTCTATATGGCAGTGAGACACGGACAACGTACATATACTACTGGACAAAAGTTAAGGGCCACCATTCAGTTTAGACAAGGTTTATATAATTGATTGGCAAACTGTAAAGACAAGTGAAATTGTCATTAAAACTGAGCTCAGAGAAATGTGTATACATTTCTGTGTGCACTAGGTTAATTTTTTTTTTAATGTCCAAAAACTGGGTCACTTTAACCCGCACGTGAAAATTGCCATTGTTGCTGCAACAACTCGTGGTTTTTGCAACACGCCCCACTAGTTCAAAAGGTGAAAAAGTGAGTTGAATTTGAATGCACGTGGAAAATGATCATCGGTAAAGAGTGTTCACCGTTAGTATGCAATAAATCAGTATGACAAGTGGTCGAAATGATCAATGCATTAGCCATGCCACCAAGGAGAAGTCTCAGCACTGTAGACCGTGGTCGAGCCATGGCATGGATTCAGGATGGTCAATCTGTTCGTCATGTTGCAAGACGTTTAGCAGTGTCCCACTCAACCATTCAGAGACTTCTTGAGAGATTTCAAGCTACCGTACATTTGAAAAATCGACCCTGCTCACGAAGAATTATATAAACCTTGGGTCTAAACTGAATGGCGGCCCTTAACCTTTGTCCAGTAGTATATTTCGCCATTTTCTTGTCTGTTCTCATCTGTTTCAGATGAATCAATTTCAGGACTGTGATAATTTTACCAAAGTTTGTTCATTTTGGGAATGAGAATGTTATCTTCATTTCTGTGATAGTTTCGACTAAATTTATCGCTTTCATTTATCGCTATTTTCATTTCGATGTGGTCTAAGTTGTGTGTTTTTTTTTTTCTGCTTGTTTTGCCAGTTTCATTTCCTACCACTGTTTGTTTTTCCTTTTCATGTTTTTCTTTGTTTACAATCGTTAACTGTATTTCTTTGATTTGACATTTAATTTTGTAACATAACCTTCTTTATTTTTATTATTTATGATAATTTGGTCAACTTCATTAATTTAAGCGAGGAAGCGCACTAGTCGCGAGAATATTATTAATATAAATTAATGTGGAGAGCTCCATCATCAAATGTAATGAAGCTCAGCATGTTCCTTTTTTATTAAACAAAGGCTAGTTGCTTTGCTTTCTCGATTGATTTACTTTTTCTTTAGTACATCGCACGCTGGCGAAAGTAGCTCTCCGTGGTTTACCGTCCCGCAGGGCTGTTTATCAATTTTGTTGTTGACTTATTCTTTCGTCTCATTTTTTTTAAAACTTTTATTTTGATACTCTCTATAGAGAAAGGAGCCACACCTGTTGACGACGCCCCTTGAGGTAGCCTTCACGAAAACACAAATTAGTGCACCTGTGGTTTCTGTAACAGTTAGTTTTACACCATGATGTGGCCAGGTCCCACGCACAGCTTCATATTAGTAACCTGTTATGACATGCCTGGATGAGACGTAGTTCTGTTATTTCTTTGTCTGGTCAGAGACACCCCCCCCCCCAAAAAAAAAAAACTACATGGGGAACATCTTTCTGTGTCCAGTCGCAACTGTTTTTTTTTTTTTTTTTTTTTGGTCGTTCTCTGCCTCTTTATTTCTTTAGTCTTTTTTTTTCTTTAGTCACAATATATATTTCTGATTTCCTTTTCCCGTTGTTGATGTTTTTTTTTTTTGGGTTTTGCCTTCTCGTGGCGAGGCACGTTCCTTTCAACATAGTCTTAAGTCATTTGGTTATATCAGAGCGCAATTTGCCATTCAAAAAATAAGTGAACTCAGTTAACTGAAGCGATGTGTTGATAAACTCTAAGCCCTGAAAAGGACTACTAGCAACTATTAGATACATTTTGAAAAAAATAAATAAAGGTAATTAACAGGTACTCGTTGGACATAAATGATGACACTAGACAACACCGTTTCTCTCTGGCCGTTTCAGTAGACAACATTTATATCCAAGGAGTACCTGTTAATTATTTTTATTTATTTGTTTACTAATTTATTTACTATTCACAGGACTCAAGGTTTCCTCCATTATTTAGCAAGTATTAGCTAGCATGAAGTAGCCCCGAAAAGGACGGCTAGCCCGACCAGCGTTGATAGATACTAAGTCCTGACAAGGATTAACACTACTTATCTTATAACATTGATGAAACCCTGAAAAAGACTTGCCCTAAAAAGGACTCACCAGCTACGCCAACGCTGTTCTCATAACATGTACAAGAGAAAATTGCGAGAAAAAAGCTGTTTTTTTTTTTTTTTTCGCACTGGTCTCTCAGGACTCCACGATTACTTGGTTTAGCTGCTCGTGTTATTGTGACCGTGGGGTGTGTATATGCTAATTGTGTCACTCAAGTCAGGAATACTGGTATACTGCCAGAGGTGGTATTTGTTGATGATAATAGTACCCAAGTTCGTTCCAGAATTCCTCTGTGGTGTTTAATATTGTGTGACTTTTATTAGCATACTCTGTTCACTATTTACTGTAAAACTTTCAACATGAGGTAGGCAAGAAAGTCTTCAGGATCCATTAAAACAGTTTATTCGTAGATACAATCCAGACAAAGTCACTTGCATGCATTCATTTTACAAATCCTCATAAAAATGTGTCTTTGTGGTTATTTATAGGCTATTTTCGTCCTGTAGCCTATCCATGTTGGGGTAAGTATTTTGACTTAGTTCCTGTTCGTTTACTTCTTAGATTTATCCGACTCAGGAGTAAATGACAGTAGAGCCTCTACCTTTATAATGATTTGCGATAATTTGACTTTAAAGAGATCCGTTTCATTTCTTATAACTTCAGCTAGTCCTTCCGACATTTAGGCATTTCTGGCCTAGCTAGGTTTTATTTCTGAAAAATGAAAAAGTCACTCGAAGCTGTACTTACTGATAAATAGGAATTTCCAACATTAAAAACAAACCATCTGCTTTACAGAGTTGATATCTTGATAACTTCATGACGAGCAGTTCTACGTCCGTACAAACTGGCTACTGAAGATCAACTGATTTTGCATATCGAAATTTTCCTTCGCGTAGTGGTGCGCGCTTTTACAACCTGTCTGGTTGGTCAGTCTAATAATTCTTTATTTATTTTATTGGATCTTATATGCCTACTGATGGAGTGTCTCGGCTATTCCGATTTACGTCATCTGTTGCTGAGCAACTCCCGCCAAAAATTAGCGTTGAGTCGCTATTTAACCTAGTTTCAGTTTCAATCTGATACCCGCGTATCTTGAGTCTATTTCATTAAAACCTCGTAACTATTCTTCCTAATCTAACTGATAACTATTAGCACGAATGATGCTATGGTATCAGTAGTAGGCCATCCGGTGACATTGTTCTTAACATTCGTCAGTAAAACCACATCTCTGTGGTCTCCTGGGATGTTCTTATTTCTTTACTGATTGTCCACAACTGGCTTCTGTGACGTACGTCTAGTTTGACAAGTGAATTCTCCCTGATATGATGGATGATTTAAAGGGACTTTTAGCTTTTCATAACATTAGAACCCCTGAACATTTGTTGTAACTTTTCGTTTGCCAGAACGCATTCCACCGGGACTCATGTAGGATACAGCGACGAGATCAAAGAGACAGACCGAGGGATCTTAAGGGAGACTATCGGCGCTATCAAAGACAGTAGTTTTCCCTGATACGAGTCGCAGTTGCTTGCCGCTAATTTCGCGTCTCGGTGTCAATCGAGGAACCGAGCGAACGGGGGAAAGCGAAACGGGCAGCAGCGAGCGGATACGAAGACCAGGGGGCGGTTTCTTCTCTTGATTTGGCGGTCAGATCCCCAAAAGTTCGTGACATCAAATAAGTTGTCAAGTTTATCATGTCCCACTCAACTTACATTCCATTTTAGCTAAATAGACCATGAAGAACTAGACACGTTATCACTCGCTGGCCAGACCTTTACAGAAGCACTAGCTTTATTGAAATCTTGTTATAGATTTTCCCCTGGATTTTATATATATTTGCAGTGATTTCTAATTCTGTGCAAAGCGAGTGATCGTAACCTGTGCGATCCCAGCATTAAGAAAGCAATAAAGAAATCAATCTAAGCAAAGCAAAGCATAAACAGTGTGTAGAGTTCCCCTGACGCAGAACTTGTTGAGACTGTGTAAATTTTTAATCTTTGAGGCGATTCTATGTTTGGAATTCCGCTATCTAACTTATAGCAAAGAAAGCACACCCAAAGACAAATTTAACGCACCATCAAACAACTTAAGTCGTAACGGGAAGAAGAACACTGGCCCGAGCTTTGTTAGTTTACTGACACAGAGAGATAATTCATAATTTCCTGAACAGTGATGTGACTAGTTTTCTCACTGGACTTAAACCATACCTCACGGATAAAGTGTACCAGCACGCGTAAGAATTTTATTATCCGCGGCATAGTCAAATAGACCACACCATCCTCACCCCGGTATCAGAGACCGTGCCCTCCCATAGAAGCTGTTATTAAGAAAAGAGACACAACTACAGATTCATTTTCCAGCGATTACGGGACCCTTTTATGTGCTGACCGCCTACCCGATAATCTGGGGCTAGAACTTGAACAAACACTCATACATTTAGTTGAGGTGTAACTGCTGTTGTGTTATTCTATGGAGTGCAAGATTTTTTCACAATCGGTAAGTGAGAGCAAGATGAGTGAAGGCCTTTGCTAGCGCGTGTATGAATGACAGGAAATTAATTCTTTTGTGTGACCATTTTGTTAACTTGCTTACCTGGTAACATATATCTTTTTCTGTATACCCTACATTGTTCCTTTAAGTGGGATAGTTGATAATTTGTTAACTCTGTTTAAAACCACCTCCTTTCCATTTGCTTAGTAAAGGGAAGAACAGCTGGGAAGAACAGGTTTTTTTTTTTCTATCACTTATACCTAACTTGGTAACACCTCTTTCAGAGTAATTAACTTTACTGTTAGGTTAACGTACCCGTGTTCCTGATATTATCTATCTCTGGACTGGGTTTGTCTTTGTCTAATGAGCGGGAAGGGCTTAGTCGATACCAATCTTCTTCACCCCCTCCCAAACTTGTTATTTGCATTTGTGTACTTATGATAATTTATGTAATATCTGATATTTTTAGTGATTGATGTTTAAAGTGAATAAAATCACCTAAACTCATTTAGTTCTGTGTGTTGGATATACCCAAAGCCCAACATTTCCCCTATTCGTTTAATATAGTTTGTATCAACGTCGTGTGTGTGTTTGAAAACACCGATTCGGTGTGAGCGCGCAGATGCGAGTCTGGAAAACTGGCAAATAATTGTTTGACCAGGAGAGTGAAAGAGAAGATTGAGAGACACGATTTGTCGTAAATAAGTCTGTCTTTACTCTCCTCCAGCACGCTGTGAAGTAACTATTAAATCTCTACATTTTCTATCACTGAGCTTTCCATCATCATTTTCCACTCTAAACCGGACCACTATTTCTACGACTCTTTTCTCTCAAAATAAATTTACGACAATATTTGGCCGGCTCGTCTGGGATAATTTTGAGATACATTTGATGCACACATATTTGTGGGCTGGTTCTGGGATCTTGAGCTACATTTGAGGCAATCGCATAGCCGGGTTAAAGATATTTTGAGTCTGATTTAGTTTGGGTCTAACTAGGTAGAGTGTGAATGATTTGTCTTTGTGAATTAGGGAAATAAATAAATAATTACACCCCTAGACAAACGTTCTTTAAGTATTTGGGTTGTCCACACAGCATATTTACAGGTTGTTTTCTCCCACAGCAGTAGAAAGTACAGATAAACAAATATATTTGCTATTTTAATTATCCTCTGGCGGAGATAATTATATTTCTTTCTTTATAAAAGTTGCTGGGATTGCGTGATTGTTTTACAGTCACTAAGGTTTTTGAAGTCAAAAAAGAGTTGAGCTTAGCTAAAGACGGATTGTTCTGATTTTTAAAAAATTAAGTTAACAACGTCTCATCTCAATAATTGACTTTAGGGACGGAGTTTGTTGTCAGAGATTTAAAATTTAGGGGAAAATTTTTTTTTTTTCCTTTTAAATTGTTTTAATATAAATTTTTCTCTACTGTTAGTAAAAGTAGATTCTTTTCCAGTGTAACTTACCATTTAGTGGCATAGTCGCTTGCGTTTAGAGCCTTAATTGCCAGATAATAGCAGCGATAAGTTTGCACAGTACAGGTAGGAGGTAACACAGGTAAATTTGTACTTGTGTTTTTTTTTTCTCGTAGCGGTTCAGAGTTCCTCCCTTTCGCGTTTCTTCTTACTAGTTCTCTAAGCATACTTCATCTTATTCTTTAACAATGGCAGAGAGGATAAAGATGAGGTCCATCTTGAGGCTGGAAGCGAAAGAGGCAGGATTAGATGCAGAAGCTGCAAACGCGTTTATTAACCAGGAATTGGAAATATATGACGCGGAGCAACAGAGAGCCGAAGCTGAGAGGAAGGCGGAGCAACAGAGAGCAGAAGCTGAGAGGAAGGAAGAGAAAGAAAGAACAGAGAGGAGAGAAGCCCAGGAGAGGGCAGATAAGAAAGAAGCGGAAGAACGTCTTTTGGAACAGAAGAAAATTGAAGCAGAGATGGAAACTCGCAGAGAGAGAGAGAGAGAGACAAGGAAAGACAGCATCAACTGGCGCTTAAGGCTCTAGAGAGTCGGGGCGCCTCTACTTCGACTAACGGAGAGCCGTCTTCGCCCCAGTCTCAATCAATGGACCTCTCCAGTACTCAATCTGCCCAATTAACTGCTATGTCGTTTTCTTTAGAATCTTTTCCTAGCCCTAACGAAAAAATTGACAGCTACCTAGAAAAATTCGAGAGACTCGCGAATCTTTATGGGTTAGAGAGTACCCGCTGGGCGCTCAAACTTTCAACGTCACTGAAAGGCAATGCTTATGACGTGTACACAAAGCTGGGACCGAATCAACATGATTACGACATGTTGAAAAAAGGCCTTACTACAGCAGTTTGAGATGACTGCCCGAAAGTTTCTGCAGTTGTTCAGAAACAGCCGAAAAGAGAGCACGGAAACATTTCCCCAGTTCTCTTCACGTCTCACGGGTTATCTGACAAAGTGCATTGAATTATCTGACCTACCTCTTTCATATGAGGGACTCCTCGAACTTGTTCTTGTGGAGCAGATAAAATCCACTTTGTCGAATGAAACACGTAGATTTTTGGCGAAACAGGGGGCAGTCAGGCTTGAAGACATACTCAATAAAGCCGAACGCTATAGCAATGCAATGGCCGAACTTCCCAGCACTAAACGTAAACCCACCGATGAGCCATCTCGAAAACAGAATCTAGAGCAGGCATCCTATTCTTCCACTTCCTCTCAACATTATAACCAACGAGATAACAATACCCAGAAACCCCCCCAGGAAAAATCGAAATTCTACAAAAACCAGGTTACCCGATGTCCCCCAACCTGAATTCTGATCAACCCAACAAGATACGTGGCAGCCCACCAAGGTCAAGTTGAAAAGGGAAGACCCCTACACCAGGAACGTCTGATCAGGGCAAACAAACCGGTGCAAACCGCATTGGATGTTTGCATACAGCCTCGAAAGGTAGAGTCAATGTCAGTGATTCTCAACCTGAGGGGGACCGACCCTCAACTCGAGGAACTGTAAAATTTGAAACGGTACCTCACCGCCGGGTTTGATCTTTTTTTTTTTTTTTTTTTTTTTTTTTTTTTTTTTTTGACGTTTTTTTTAGTACGGCCCCCTAATACTCGAGGCATTAAACCAACGATTGATAATGTCAAACCCAGAAATTGATTTTACGGAAAAATCGAAATTCTACAAAACCCGATACCCCCCCCCCCCCCCAACAACAATTCTGATCAACCCACCAAGCCTACGTGGCAGCGCGGCCACCAAGGTCAAGGAAAAGGGAAGACCCCTACACCAGGAACGTCTGATCAGGGCAAACAAACCGGTGCAAACCGCATTGGATGTTTGCATACAGCCTCGAAAGGTAGAGTCAATGTCAGTGATTCTCAACCTGAGGGGGACCGACCCTCAACTCGAGGAACTGTAATTTTGAACGGTACCTCTACTACTTGTCTTTTTGACACTGGATTAAGTTTTGATTGTATTGTCGCTAGGCACCTAGTCAAACCCGGTCAGGAGACAGAGGAAACCGTCAAACTTAGTGGAGTTTTCAGGAGTGATGCACCCAGGACGCTTCCTATCGCACTGGTAGAAATACACTCTGACTTTGTCAGAGGAGTTATTAAAGCGGCCATAATGGATGATCCGATCTACCCAGTTATCCTGGGATGTAGATATGTGTTCATTGGGAGACCTAAGGAGCCGATTGTGGCAGCGGTAACCACAAGAGGGCAAGCCAAGAAGGAGAGGGAGCCTGCGCCAAACTTGTTGCCGAATGAACTGAAGGAGGCGCAACAAAAGGACCCTACTCTGGCGCCCTGCTTTAAAAAAACTGCCCATGGCTAAGGACCCCAGACACAACGGAGACATCTTTTCTAAGGATGGTGTATTGTATCGTAGAACGGGCAACCCGGACACGGGGAATAACCAGCTCCTAGTACCGACGCAGTACAGAAACCAGATCTTAGAAATGGGGCACTCTCTTCCCTTTAGCGGACACATGGGACAAAACGCCACTATTCAGCGAATAAAAAACCACTATTGGTGGCCAGGAATGAACTCTGACATTGTCAGGTACGTGAAATCCTGCGCCCAGTGCCAACGGGTAGCACCCAAGCACTTGACACCCCCAGTACCTATGGGGCAAATGCCAATAGTAGGGACTCCATTGAACGGGTTGCTGTCGACATTATTGGTCCTCTGGAAAAGACCAAAAGAAGGAACAGGTTCATCCTGACCTTAGTTGACACTTGCACTATGTGGGCCGAAGCCGTACCGCTACCATGCACTAATTCCAAGCATGTCGCAGAAGCCCTTGTGCAAATTTTTTACACGGTTGGGATTCCCTCAACAAGTTTTGACGGACAATGGATCCCAATTCCGTAGCCTGTTAATGGAGGAGATCTTTAAGATCTTGAGGGCCAAACATATCCACACAAGTCCCTACCATCCGGCCGGAAATGGGCTCGTGGAACGTTTTAACGGTACCCTCACCATGATGTTACGTAAGCTGGGTCAGGAGAAACCGGAAGACTGGGACCAATATATATCGGCTGCCTTATTCGCCTACCGAGAGGTACCCCAAGCGTCTACGGTTTTTGCGCCAGCTACACTTTTATTTGGCAGACCTATTAAGGGGCCACTAGAAGCCTTACTTCGGTCCCTGACAGACCAGAAGGCTGACGAGACAGTCGTCTCTGCAAGCAAGTATGTATCTGAGCTTAAGGAAAGGCTAAAGCTAGGATGGGATCTAGCTACTACCAACCTTAAGAAAGCCCGCGCTAAAATTACTAAAAGATACAACAAAGCTGCAAAAGAGAGAGAACTACAACCAGGGGAGAAAGTCCTATTGCTACTTCCAACCGGAAGCAATAAACTTCGCATCGGATGGCAAGGACCGTTTACCGTCCTTAAAAAGATCTCACGTACCAACTACAAGATCTCCATCAAAGGAAAGGAGAAGGTCTTCCACATAAATCTGCTAAAGAAATATTTGGAAAGACCGGTGCCATCCTCCGAGCATCTCCTGGCTGTCGCCATAGCAACGGAAGACGAGGAAGATGATGATGGTTGCATGGAGTATCCACTGCAACCCACAGAATCCTTTAAAGATGTCAAGTTCGGCGACAATCTCTCACCAGAACAACAAACAGAAACTAGGGCTCTACTAAAACAGTACAGTGCAGTTTTAACGGATGTACCTGGTCGAACAAATCTCATTGAATTTGATATGAAATTAACAAACGAGACCCCTGTTCAAACCAGAGTTTACCCCATCCCGTACGCTAAAGCTGATGCACTTCGCGGAGAAATAGACAAGCTGCGTCAGGCAGGAATTATCAGTGAGTCTACATCTCCTTACAGCTCGAGCGTAGTGCTGTTGCAGAAGCCCAATAAGGAAGTTCGGCTGTGCATTGATTACAGGTTGCTAAACGCTGTAACGGAATTCCAGCCCGAACCTCTCCAAACTGTTTCTGAGTTGTTCACCAAGCTCAGCAAAGCAAAGATCTTCTCCAAGATTGACCTCAGCAAAGGTTATTATCAAATACCAGTCAAGGAGGAAATTAAACCTTTGTTAGCTTTCAGCACTAGTGAAGGACATTACACATTTAACGTGATGCCGTTCGGTTTGCATAACGCACCAGGAGTGTTCACCAGGATGATGAGGAAGCTTCTACAACCTTTGCAAAGTCCCCATATCCATAATTTCATGGATGACATCTTAATTGCATCGGAAACCTATGAAGAACATATTGCTACGGTTGCTATGCTCCTCAGGAGACTACAGGAAACGGGTCTCACAGCCAGACCTAGCAAATGTCTCATCGGGTTTGAACAGTTAGACTTCCTGGGGCACACTATTTCTCACGGATGCAGTTGGCCTATTAAGAAGAACGTGGAGAAAATAGTGGCAGCAAAAAGACCCCGAACGAAGAAAGACGTACGTTCCTTCATATCGCTATGTGCATACTATCAGAAGTACATCCAGAACTTCAACGGACTGACGGCACCTCTGACTGACCTCACAAAGAAAGGTTGTCCTGATAAGGTCATATGGGATCAAAAGTGCGAACACGCGTATAGCACTTTGAAAGGACAGTTGTCTGCATACCCCATTTTGAGGTTGCCTGACCTCAAGAAACCTTTTGTACTGAGAGTCGACGCGTCAGGTCAGGGCATCGGGTCAACACTGCTTCAAGCCGATGACAGTGACCTGAACATGCTATTTCCAGTTGCCTATGGCAGTCGGAAATTAAATAAAGCGGAACGGAACTACAGCGTAGTTGAAAGGGAATGTCTTGCTCTGATTGACGGTATCAGACGCCATCATGAGTTTCTTTATGGTACATCTTTCACGGTGCAAACAGACCACGCTCCGTTAGCATTTCTTGGTGCCAATAAAGAATTTAACGCTAGGATCATGCGTTGGGCCCTCCTTCTAAGCGTCTATTCTTTCAAAGTGGAATATATTCCGGGAAGACAGAATGTCGGGGCTGATTTTCTGAGTAGAAACTGGTCTACAGAGGAAGAAGAGCAAACTGAAGATACCACTCATCCTAAAATCACCAATCAGGTCACCTCCATTGTCAAAAAATGAAAACATGAAAAATGGTTTCATGTCTAAAAGTGGGGACGATTGTGACGTACGTCTAGTTTGACAAGTGAATTTTCCCTGATATGATGGATGATTTAAAGGGACCTTTAGCTTTTCATAACATTAGAACCCCTGAACATTTGTTGTAACTTTTCGTTTGCCAGAACGCATTCCACCGGGACTCATGTAGGATACAGCGACGAGATCAAAGAGACAGACCGAGGGATCTTAAGGGAGACTATCGGCGCTATCAAAGACAGTAGTTTTCCCTGATACGAGACGCAGTTGCTTGCCGCTAATTTCGCGTCTCGGTGTCAATCGAGGAACCGAGCGAACGGGGGAAAGCGAAACGGGCAGCAGCGAGCGGATACGAAGACCAGGGGGCGGCTTCTTCTCTTGATTTGGCGGTCAGATCCCCAAAAGTTCGTGAGATCAAATAAGTTGTCAAGTTTATCATGTCCCACTCAACTTACATTCCATTTTAGCTAAATAGACCATGAAGAACTAGACACGTTATCACTCGCTGGCCAGACCTTTACAGAAGCACTAGCTTTATTGAAATCTTGTTATAGATTTTCCCCTGGATTTTATATATATTTGCAGTGATTTCTAATTCTGTGCAAAGCGAGTGATCGTAACCTGTGCGATCCCAGCATTAAGAAAGCAATAAAGAAATCAATCTAAGCAAAGCAAAGCATAAACAGTGTGTAGAGTTCCCCTGACGCAGAACTTGTTGAGACTGTGTAAATTTTTAATCTTTGAGGCGATTCTATGTTTGGAATTCCGCTATCTAACTTATAGCAAAGAAAGCACACCCAAAGACAAATTTAACGCACCATCAAACAACTTAAGTCGTAACGGGAAGAAGAACACTGGCCCGAGCTTTGTTAGTTTACTGACACAGAGAGATAATTCATAATTTCCTGAACAGTGATGTGACTAGTTTTCTCACTGGACTTAAACCATACCTCACGGATAAAGTGTACCAGCACGCGTAAGAATTTTATTATCCGCGGCATAGTCAAATAGACCACACCATCCTCACCCCGGTATCAGAGACCGTGCCCTCCCATAGAAACTGTTATTAAGAAAAGAGACACAACTACAGATTCATTTTCCAGCGATTACGGGACCCTTTTATGTGCTGACCGCCTACCCGATAATCTGGGGCTAGAACTTGAACAAACACTCATACATTTAGTTGAGGTGTAACTGCTGTTGTGTTTATTCTATGGAGTGCAAGATTTTTTCACAATCGGTAAGTGAGAGCAAGATGAGTGAAGGCCTTTGCTAGCGCGTGTATGAATGACAGGAAATTAATTCTTTTGTGTGACCATTTTGTTAACTTGCTTACCTGGTAACATATATCTTTTCTGTATACCCTACATTGTTCCTTTAAGTGGGATAGTTGATAATTTGTTAACTCTGTTTAAAACCACCTCCTTTCCATTTGCTTAGTAAAGGGAAGAACAGCTGGGAAGAACAGGTTTTTTTTTCTATCACTTATACCTAACTTGGTAACACCTCTTTCAGAGTAATTAACTTCACTGTTAGGTTAACGTACCCGTGTTCCTGATATTATCTATCTCTGGACTGGGTTTGTCTTTGTCTAATGAGCGGGAAGGGCTTAGTCGATACCAATCTTCTTCACCCCCTCCCAAACTTGTTATTTGCATTTGTGTACTTATGATAATTTATGTAATATCTGATATTTTTAGTGATTGATGTTTTAAAGTGAATAAAATCACCTAAACTCATTTAGTTCTGTGTGTTGGATATACCCAAAGCCCAACATTTCCCCTATTCGTTTAATATAGTTTGTATCAACGTCGTGTGTGTGTTTGAAAACACCGAATCGGTGTGCGCGCAGATGCGAGTCTGGAAAACTGGCAAATAATTGTTTGACCAGGAGAGTGAAAGAGAAGATTGAGAGACACGATTTGTCGTAAATAAGTCTGTCTTTACTCTCCTCCAGCACGCTGTGAAGTAACTATTAAATCTCTACATTTTCTATCACTGAGCTTTCCATCATCATTTTCCACTCTAAACCGGACCACTATTTCTACGACTCTTTTCTCTCAAAATAAATTTACGACAGCTTCCATACAACAGAATTGGCTGCAAGTAACAGTGAAGAACTCTCTTTCTTAATTCTATTGGCACAGATTTGTTGCAAAAATTACTTTTCATTTTAGGGAGCACTGCTATTTTTTATTGGATTAATTTACTTTTCACCTTTGATGTGCTTCGTCCATCTGATGTTATTATGTTCCTATATCTATTGAGTTTTATATATATATATATATATATATATATATATATATATATATATATATATATATATATATATATATATATATATATATATATATATATATATATATATATATATATATATATATATATATATATATAAAAAATCATCTTAATTTTACCTTATGGCAAAGGTATAACTTAAATGATATTTTTGTTTCAAAGAAACCCCTCCCAAATACCAGAAGATGAATCCGGTTATCGATGTCATGTACTGAACAAATATTCTTTTTTATAGATAAGTCAAATTCACGTGATTGATTTTCGTTAAGTGATTTCTTGATTTTGCTGATTACACTTGTTGTTATTATTACCTGTGTTTTCATGTCTGGCGAATGAAAATATTGTCCACGATACACGTTTGGCTATATTGCTTTTCTTTGCATAATTCATGACGCCTGAGTCATAATGAGAATTAATAATGAAGTATCAAGTCAACTGGCGATGGATAGGACACACATTGCGAAATTCTGCTTAAGGCATTACAAGACAGTCCTTGAAATGGAATTCCTAGGGTAAAGGAGCTAAAGAGAGAGAATAGTTTCTGCAGCAACCTGCTTCAAGATCCAGTTAAACAACTCAAAAGAAGAGATCACAGTCTAATTTTCCAGCTGAGAACAGGCCATGCCCCCGTCAATAAACATTTAAGGTAGGAGGATACCCAGATAAGGTAAAAAAACTCAAATTTTCCTTTCAGAATCAAACAACCATGGGTTTGGTGTTAGTATGGACTTAAATTTTTTTTCCACACAATGATCTCATTAATTATGCAAATTAGCTATCAAATATGGCCGCCGTAGTGAATAAATTATACATTTTTTAAAACATCATAACTAAGTTATTTGTACAAGGATCTGACTGAAACTTGGCAAATTGAATTTTCTTCTTCTTCTTCTTCGTTCGCCCTGAAAAGGACGGTGGTTGCGTTGTGTCTGTTTACAACGTAGCTGTGATATCTGCACCTTTCGGTCGACACATCCGACTTCTGCACGGCATTTTTTAGGACCGGGTTTGCCTTCCCATTTCGATCCACACTCGCTCAGCCAGCCTGCACAGCTGCAGACTGTTTCCAGGACCACCACGTGGAGGTGGAGTGCAGTCTTGACCAGCTCTGGTTCGCTGGTCCTGACGCAGGCAGTCAAGCTATGAGTCGCTGATATAATTACGAGTATATAAGCTTGAGGTCATGAACCAAAATAGAACCCACTCATCACCTCAACCTGCAACCCGTCATGGGTCGTAGGGGTGCCATGGTGGAAGCATCAGCAGACAGGGTCCTCCACTGCTCTCTATCCTCAGCAATGCGTACAAGTGTGGAAAAACCGTGTCCTGCCCATTCTTTGATGTTATCAGCCCAGGATTTTCTTTGCCTTCCTCTTCTCCGTTTACCTTCGACTTTTCCCTGGAGGATCGTTTTCGAAAGGGAGTCATGACGAGTTACATGCCCAAACCAGGCAAGCTTTCGACGTTTCACTACTGACAAAAGTGGTTCTTGGTGGCCTGCATAAGTGTTTATTTTCTCTCTAACATAGACATTTCTTTTGTGCGCTTTATAGCAAATGCGCAAAATACTTCTATAACATTTATGCTCAAAAGCCTGAATCCTTCGCTCCGTATCTGCAGTGAGTGTCCAACCCTCACACCCATACAAGATAATAGATAATACAAGTGATTTGTGTAATATGATCTTCACAGGAAAACTGATGTTACTTTTCCAGATCACATTCAGCCTTGTCATAGACCCACTACGTGAACCAAACTGTCGGCATTGCCACCACCGTGAGGAATCAGTTGAACACATGCTGTTACAGTGCCCAAGACTAACTGACCTGCGACACCAGCTACTCCCATCGCACAACCTCATATTAGTCACTCCTGACCAGATGCCTGAAGAAACAATATTCCAATTTTTTTCTTTGTCGCCATAGAGACCCACGGGATTTACACGAGGCACGAGAAACACTAACACGGAGAATGTTAAGTAGCAGAGACTGTTAACTTGTAGAGAATGTTAACTTGTAGAGAATGTTAACTTGTAGAGAATGTTAACTTGTAGACAATGTTAACTAGTAGAGAATGTTAACTAATAGACAATGTTATCTAGTAGACAATGTTAACTTATATGGTAGGCCGAATCAATACGGTGAATTTATTTTCCTGATGTATTGTTTTCATTTGTGTTGTATTTTTTATGATACGTGCTAATCAAATTTAGAATAGCATACAACAATACATACAATACAATACCTTACTTAGTTGTTCCTCTTCTACCGTGACGCTTAGAGGTTTGGAAGACAGATAGAGCGCCATACTATTCTATCGGCTGTCTTCCTCCTGGCCTGGATCCATTCTAGTCCTCTGTCTTTCAAAGACTGACTAATGTTGTCCTCCCAGCGGACTCTGGGTCGTCCTGGATGTCTGGATCCCTGGCTCTTAGTTTCCCATGCTTGTCATGGTAGCCGATCTTCTCTTATTCCGCAGACATGGTCAAACCATCTTAGTTGGGACTGTTCTACTTGGGTCTGCAGGGGGTTACAAATAACCGCCCATAATAATCCAGACACACTAATGGATGAGTTAATGGATGTTTATATTGAGGTGGATAAGGAGGCATGGGCAAGCGGGTGGATAGATAAACGGAAATATAGTAGACAAAGAGCTATATATTTTAGTGTTTGAATGTAAAAAAAAAAAAACGTTTCTGTGTAAATAGCATTCTGCTCATTTATATTTTTTCATAACGGAAACTCCACTACCGGATGTTGATGTTTTCAAAATCATGTTTAGTGAATGCTTCATTCGACGTTCCAGTTTTTCCACGGACTAGACACACACGCACTAGTCAGTCCAGCCTCTACAGCCAAAGAGACAACAGCTGTAACCACTGAATACATTTGATCGGATTACTTTTCAAATGTGTTAGAACAAGCAGGACAAATTCAATGGTTCCTGTCCACCTAGGTTATGTAAGTACTTACTAATTTACATAACATAACACACACACACTCACACACAATCACACGCATATATACAGACAGGTAGGTATATATTTGGGTAGGCAGGTAGACAGACAGCTTGAAAGATAGATAGATAGATAGATAGATAGATAGATAGATAGATAGATAGATAGATAGATAGATAGATAGATAGATAGATAGATAGATAGATAGATAGATAGATAGATAGATAGATAGATAGATAGATAGATAGATAGATAGATAGATAGATAGATAAGCAGGCACAGACAGACAGATGGTTGGTTGGTAGGTAGGTAGGTAGGTAGGCAGACAGACAGGTAGGCAGACCGACATTACTAGTACTGGTGCAATTTATTTGTGGCAGATACCACAATTCTCGAAGAAAAGGGAACATAGAATGTCATTTTTACCTGAGTGTCTGAGCGAGCCGGTTCCGTGTGCGTCATCAGAGGACTGGTTGTCCTTGACCTCATCCTCTGGGTTTGTCTCCCACGGTCTGTAGCGCCTGTTTGCGTTTTTCTTCACCATGAATGAGCGTGGCATCATGGGATTGGCCAGAAGGGTTTATATAATATCTTCCTCAGACTGTTCAAAATTGGTTCGATGTATATGGTTGGATGTTGCTCCTCCTACGGAGATAAAAGTGTTACAAAATGCAAGCAATTGTTTCTACACATCAAAACTATTTCTGTGCTCTGTGGGAAAAAAACAAGGGTCAGAAAGCATGCGCTTATTCAGCAATCTATTAATAGCAACAGAAGACGGCAGAAGTAAAAAAGAAATCAAGAATAGAATAGAATAGCAAACCTACATTCCACAACATGAGACAGATTCTAACATCTAAACAACTAATTCACAAATTCAAATAGAGAATCATCAAATGTTATATATATTCTGAAGCACATTAAAAACGCACCACTGTTATATATACTGATGCCGAGAAGCTGGGAAAAAAAAGTGTGGGAATGGATTTTCCCCGTGTTTGTCATGAGGTAGAGAGCGAATGGCTGCTGGAATGGAAAGTGCATGATTCAACCCACGGGTTTGTGTACAGACTACATGAAAACAATGAAAGTTACACGTGCAACACGATTCCCAACAGCTATGACCCTGAAAATATGTACGCGTTGTGGTAGTATACTCGGTATAAAAGGCCGTTGAGACAAAACACCCAGTACATGTGCTTGAAATGCCACGACTATCTGAAAACGACCGCCAACGAGCCATTGGTATGTTGGAGACCGGAATGAGCTCGCGGGCCATTGCCAGAAGGATGAATTGCCACCACAGCACTATTGTACGTCTCAATGAACGTTACGGAACCACTGGCAGTGCCCGGGATAGACTTCGGAGTGGCCAACCACGAGTTACTACCCCTGCGCAAGATCGTCATATTGTATTGTGCTGAGTCACCTAAGGAATCGTTCTCTCCCTGCAAGTCAAACAGCACGAGCAATAGTGGGTAGACGTGGGCAAGTCTCTCGAATGACAGTCATACGACGACTCAGAGATACAGGCCTTACTGCAAGACGACCTTATGTTGGGCCAAACTTGACTCACAGACATCGTCAGCAGCGCCTGCAATGGGCAGAGCAACATGTCAGATGGACTAGACTGCAGTGGAATGCTGTCTTATTCACAGATGAGAGCAGATTCAACATATCCTTTGCTGATGGACGCATGCGGATTTGGCGACGTTGTGGAGAGCGCTTTGCAGATTGCTGTGTTCGTCAGCACAACCGATTTGGAGGTGGCAGTATTCACATTTGGGGAGGATTCAGTTTTCACCATCGCTTGCCTCTTCACGTCTTCCGTGGAATGTTAATGCTGTGACATGTCGAGTTGAGGTTCTGGATGCATTGGTTGCTCTTGCGTTCACAAATTATCTAGGCTTGCAGCTTCTCCAGCAGGATAACGCACGTGCGCACACCGCATGCATTACGCAGCAATATCTACAGCAGCAGAACATTGTGACGATTGATTGGCCTGCCCTATCACCAGACATGTCCCCTATAGAACATCTGTGGGACGAGCTTGGACGCAGAGTCTACATGCAAGGTTCTCCAGCTAATCTGCAACAGCTCGAAGCTGCTCTTACACGTGAATGGGACTTGATTCCCAGGAATTTCCTTCAGAGACTTGTGCGTTCCATGCGGAGCCGCTGCCAAGCTTGTTTGCAAGCACACGGTGGACATACCAGATACTGAGGATAGTGTGAATGAATTATTTTATTGGTTGCATTTTTGGTTTTCTCCCTTGCCTGCACAGAATGCAATTAATTTCATAACAATCAAATGTACAAATTAATGACCAGCATGGATTCATAGGAAAATGAATAAAGATTCCAAATATGTAAACTTGTAAACACTTATATTTACATTTCACACTCTGTTCCTGGATTATACAGGTGGTGCGTTTTTAATGTGCTTCAGTATAGTTTGCATTATTGTAGGGTGTAGAAAAATTGACAATGAAAAGCAATTAGCGTAAAGAATGGATGCTTTGAGATGTAGATATATAGAAGAATGGGGCACGTCTCATGAAAAGAGAATAAAATACACAAAGAGTTCCTAGAAAACCTAGGATAAAAAGATCATTAATGAAGGAGATCAAAATTAGACAGTAAAAATATGTTGACCGTATAAAAAGACATCACCTTACAGAAGACCATAATAGAAGGCAGAGTTGAAGGCAAACGTGCAAGAGGAAGACAGTGCTTTAAGTGGGAAGATGACTCCGAGAAATGGACAGGAAAGAGTTTATCAGAGTGCACCATCAAGACAAGAGACAGAAGACTAAAAGCCAAAAAGAGTAACGAAGATGTCCTGAAAGAGGCTAATGCACAAAGGAAACTTATTTCACAAGCTAGAAAGAAGCAATCCACTTTTTTCGGCATTTTATGAGGAGAGGAAAGCTGAAATATATCGTAACAACAGGTAAGATTGAAGGAAACCTGAGGCCTGTAAACAGTAAATTAATATGAAACAAATATAAAGGTATGTTATCAGGCACTCGCAGGAAATAAAGAAGTAGAACACCAGACAACAGAAAATTGACCTGCCATTGAAACATCATTTTTGATGATGCGTAGATGGCAGAGCGGATAGTGTGATTCGCTTGCATGGCTAAGCGGGGTTGTCGCACGGAAGGTCCAGTGTTCAAATCCTGGGTAAGCCACTCATGTCTGTTGTTTTTCTGTTGTCTGGTGTTCTACTTCTTTATTTCCTGCGAGTGCCTGATAACATACCTTTATATTTGTTTCAAAGATTGAAGGAAAAAGAGATAAGGGAAGAGAAAATACTGGACAGTTTGACATCGTGGCATGGAAAGAAGTCAACAGCAGAATTGATAAATTGTACTGGAGACAGAAAGTTGTGGAGAGACATGATCTCCTGAGCCACTAGACATGGTACTTAAAGAACAAGAAGTTGAAAGCGGTGGAAGATTTCAAACTAAATGGTGTTCTACCGAATGCTAACTTCACTTGAAGAAAAGATTGCGTTCTTGTCTCATGTCATTCAGGATTAGAGGGATTTTATTTTAATAATAATTAGTTGACTCGTGAGTTTTCACTGAAAACGTGGAAGAAGTACCTCTAAATGGTTGTCATCTTCTTTGATCCTTAGCAGCCGGCTGTCAAAGTAGTCAGTGGCCATCACGCCTGGTGGCGTCTTGAAGGGCAGCAACAAACTGTTTCCACTTTGCTCGGTCGACGGCCATCCTTCGCGCAGTGACCTAGCTCTGGTTTATTCTTTGCATCTCGGCCTCCACAGTTCTCTGCCAAGTTATTTTTGGTCGGCCTCTCTTTCGCTTTCCTGCGGGGTCCATAGCATAGATGTTCTTCTGATGCCATCAGGGTCTCTTCTGAGGACGTGGCCAACACAACTCCAGCGTCTGTTAGCTATGATGGTCGCTCTGAGTAAGCAGTTCTTGATTGGTGATGGTATTTGGTCTAAAGATTCGGAGAATTTTACTTAGGTTGTGTGGAAAGAGGACAATTTCGACATTTCCTTCTCTGTTACTCTCTAGTATTCCGCACCATAGAGAAGCACAGAAAGTACACAGCTCTCAAATAATCTTAATTTGGTGTTAATGCTGTACTGAGAGAACTTCCAGATGTTGTTTAAACTAGCAAAGGTTGTTCTCGCTTTATTTATTTTGTTGTTGATGTCTTTGCTTATTTCACCGTCTGGTGTTACTATGCATCCTAGGTATGTAAATGTGTCTGTCTGTTCTAGCTTCTGGTTCCTTATTGTTATGGGCTCAGGATTGCCCACATTGAGTGTCATGACCTTTGTCTTCTTTAGATTGATGTTCAGACCCACTTGTTGGCTATATTTATATGGTGGTCATACCAGGATTTTAAATTCCGGCTGGAGAGGGCTATTTCGACATTTCCCTAGCTTAAAAAAGTATTTCTTCTTTCCCCCTCCGTCACCTAGAGATCTAGCAAATCATCATAGTGGTCTACCGTTAGATTGCGACGACAGGTTGCCGACACCCCTTCCTGCTCTAATTTTTTCCCGAGTCATGTGATATGGAGTCATGTGGTATGGAGTTATGTGATATGGAGTTGTGTGGTCTGAGGACATGTGATATGGAGTTGTGCGGTCTGGAGACATGCGATATGGAGTTGTGCGGTCTGAAGTCATGTGATATGGAGATGCGTGGTCAGAGACATGTGATATAGAGTTGTGTGGTCTGAAGTCATGTGATATTTTGTTGTGCGGTCTGAAGTCATATGATATGGAATCGCGTGGTCAGAGACATGTGATATGGAGTTGTGTGGTCTGAAGTTATGTGATATGGAGTTGTGTGGTCTGAAGTCATGGGATATGGAGTTGTGCGGTCTGAAGTCACGTGATATGGAGTTATGTGGCCTGAAGTCATGTGATATGGAGTTGTGTGGTCTTGAGACACGTGATATGGAGTTGTGTGGCTTGGAGACATGTGATATGGAGTTGTGTGGTTTGGAGACATGTGATATAGAGTTGTGTGGTTTGGAGACATGTGATATGGAGTTGTGTGGTCCGAAGACATGTGATA